>LOJH01001137.1:15272-51631 GCA_001685095.1 Ellobius talpinus
ACACACACACACACACACACACAAAGGATGGAGCAAGATCAAGGAAAGGCACTTGACATAATGCCCATATACACTCAATTATGCACCAGCACCCCAACTTGTGTGCATACTCCACATAAATGCATACATGTGCACCAGCACCCCCACACATGTGTACATACACCACATACACACTCATACATGCATGCATAAACATGCATGCATATAAACAGTCTCACACACATACATGTGCGCACACACACATGCACGCACACACACACGCATGCACACACACACGCGTGTGCACGCGCACACACACACACACGTTTTTCATAAAAGAAACTAAAACTTGTTCTTTCCTTTCTGCTTAAGTAGGGTTTCACTGAGAATCCCAGACGTTCACACTTAAACAGCGGCAGTTCCTCCTGCTAATACATGTCTAAAGCAGGTCTCTGGGGGCACACTGCTACTTTCTTGAAATACAAATAGGCATGGGAGGTTCTCGGTGGGGACAGGGAGAGGTCACATAATTTTGGAGAGCATAGTCAGTCACACCCCACCACCGCCCCCCCGCTGGCAGTCAACCCTCAAGTAGCTGCTGTTTGCTGTTGCTGCTGAGTCATGCCACCCCAGCCCCCACACCCCATCTCTGTGCCCTGAGCTGGAACCTAGGATTCTTCCAGTTTCTGCTTCTGAGAGACAGAGATCAGAAGCAAAGTCCGAGCGGCGGGCGCATCTGGGTTTTAAGATTGACAAGAAGATGTTGGTCACTGATCCCTGATGGCAACAAGAAGGTCTTCTTCTAGTACAAAGTCTAATCCAACTGCTGTAGGCCTTTAAAGTGTGTGCCCCACAAATAAGCCTCCAGGTTAATAGGCGAGGTCGATGAAATCACATGGTCTCCTGCCCCAAATGGGAGCCTGTTGCCATCTAGTGGTAGTTATGTAAAATGACAAAAATCATCACTTCAGGGTTTAATGTAGGAATTAGGGATGGAGTTTAAAGACTAGAGTACATTCCCACCCAGGGGGACTCAGACTGAAGTCCTGCCTGCCAGTATCTTCCTGTGAGCCCTTCTGCTTTTACACCCGTGTCTTGTCTCCCAGATAAATCCTAATGCCATTGGTAAGCCAAAGCCTTTTAAATGACTGCTTTCACGGCAACCCTATTCAGCCCAGACAGAAATCCTTCCAGGTCTCGGGAGTGTTCCAAATGCCCTTTTGTATGGTGATGTCATATGAATTCTTGTCATTTCCAGGTAGTTCCCCAAGGTCAGGGGTCACATTTTACATCCCGCAGGTACAGGTCCTGGTAGCTGAAACTGCCCTCAAGTATTCTGCAGAATGTACGGGCTGCAAGGAGTTTCCCCACTAGCCAAAACGTTAGGTCTCCTCTGGAAAGGAGCAGAAGAACTTGGTGCCAAAGCCAGGGCCCTCCCCTTCTGGAGCTGACTTCCCATTGGCCAGTGAGGGAAAACCCTAAAAAGTCATCCCCCTAGTCAGGTGTGGTGGGGCACATCTGTAACCCCAGAATTTGGGATACCGAGGCCAGAGGATCAAACATTCAAATTCAGCCAGCAAATTGTGGACCAGCCTGTGCTTCATAGTGAGACTATCTCATAAAACAACAACAAAACCCAGAAGAACTTCAACATGCTAAATGGATAAAAATAGGGGATCAGACTACAAATGTGCCATGATTCAAAATATGTAAAATGGAAGTACAGTCTTTAGGACTGTCAGATATGTAAGTACAATGTCAAAATTGCAATGACGATTCTTGCTTAGTTCTTTAAAATTTTTGTTTCTGCAATTAAAACAATGGTATTTGCAAAGACGACTCAGGATACATCTGTCTGCAGCAGAGATGCCCATACTCCATGAATAGCCCTACTTAGCCAGTCAGTGGCTGGCTTTGTTTACCCCATTACCCTGCTGCCAATTTCCTGGAGAAGGTAGGTATGCAGGACCCAAGCTTGTCTCTTCTCCTTAGTGCAGACGGGGAGTTTGCGGTGACCCACATGACCAAGGCCCACCTCTTCTTCACGGGCACCGTGCACTGGGTGCCCCCCGCCATCTACAAGAGCTCCTGCAGCATCGACGTGACCTTCTTCCCCTTCGACCAGCAGAACTGCAAGATGAAGTTTGGCTCCTGGACGTATGATAAGGCCAAGATTGATTTGGAGCAGATGGAGCGGACGGTGGACCTGAAGGAGTACTGGGAGAGCGGTGAGTGGGCCATTATCAACGCCACGGGAACCTATAACAGCAAAAAGTACGACTGCTGCGCCGAGATCTACCCTGACGTCACCTACTATTTCGTGATCCGTCGGCTGCCCCTGTTTTACACCATCAACCTCATCATCCCGTGCCTGCTCATCTCCTGCCTCACTGTGCTGGTCTTCTACCTGCCCTCTGAGTGCGGGGAGAAAATCACCCTGTGCATCTCGGTGCTGCTTTCGCTCACCGTTTTCCTGCTGCTCATCACGGAGATCATCCCGTCCACCTCGCTGGTCATCCCGCTCATCGGCGAATACCTGCTCTTCACCATGATCTTCGTCACCCTCTCCATTGTCATCACGGTCTTCGTGCTCAATGTACACCACCGTTCCCCCAGCACCCACAACATGCCCCGCTGGGTGAGGGGGGCCCTGCTAGGCCGGGTGCCCCACTGGCTGATGATGAACCGACCCCTGCCACCTATGGAGTTCCACGACTCTCCCGGTCTGAAGCTCAACCCTGCTTATCACTGGCTAGAGACCAACGTGGATGCCGAAGAAAGGGAGGAGACAGAGGAAGAGGAGGAAGATGAAAATATTTGTACATGTGCAGGCTTCCCAGATGCTTCCATGGGTATCCTCTATGGCCATGACAGCCTGCATCTGAGGGCCCTGGAGACTGAGGCCAAGGCTCCCTCTCAGGATAGTGAGATTGTGCTGTCCCCTCAGATACAGAAAGCACTAGAAGGTGTACACTACATTGCTGACCACCTGAAGTCTGAGGATGCTGACTCTTCGGTGAGTTGGGTTGAGGGAGGGATCCCCCATGGGTGATTCTGCCAGCTTAGTAGGAAACAGTCCCATCCCAGGGTGTCAGTTTCGATAACCCATTCCTTCCTGTAAGCAGTCTTCCTCAGTCGTTGTCTGAGGAGTCTAGACTCAATCACAAGAGAGACACACTCTGGACGAAGGTTAGCTGGTCACTTCCTGGCAGATGACAGAATACCACAGGGCGCATTGCCCTCTGCCCAACCTAACTGGGAGAGAGTGATTAGAGACTGCCGAGCTCAGCTGCTGGTGCCCCTCTGCTTTGACTTTTGCTGATCAGCCTTTCTCAGGAGGAGGGGGTGGGAATGGGGCAGGGAGCAAGAGACTGCTTCTGCAGAGACAGAAACCAAGTACAAATGCATCAATTCAGTGCATCGCTGGCCTCCACACTCTCCTGTGGTAGAAGGTCTCCTTCATCTGGGCTCTGAGCAGTTTGTGACCTTATCCTATTCACTCATAGGCCCTGCAGAGTCTCAGCTGAGCCAGGGTGGCTCCCCTCCCCAATGCTGCCTATGGTACTTAGTGTTCAGAACCTGCTTATGTATGCCCTTACCAACCAAGCGAGGGATGAAAGACATGAACTTACGATGGGGTGACCTTATTGAGTAGATGAGAACATTAATCGTTCATTCGTAAATGTCTAAGAATTTAGATCCTCTGGCTTGGCCTATGAGTGGAGGAGCCCCAGAACTTCAGCACTTCCATGCTGACCTGCCCTGGGCCACAAACTGCCTCTTTCTGTCCCCTGCAGGTGGGTGGAAAGGAAGCATGGGATTTGGCAGCTATGTAACTACTGTGCTTTCTTCTGATTTGGAGGGTCCATGCCCTCTTAGTGGCCCTAGCCCCTCCTTGTGTCCCCTGGACTGCTATGCCTGGGATCACATGGACATAGGGAAGGATAGAGTGGGACTCCCAGGGATGTGTCAGCCCTGAGCTAAGCCTGTTTTTCCCTCCACCCACCTCTATGCTTGGGATGACCTCAACTTCTCAAGCCTTTAGTAGAGCTGGTGACGGCTTCCTCCATAGGGCTGGACATGGGAGGGACACATCCTCTTCCCAAAGCCTGGCTTTTGTTACTATAAGCCCGATTCTAATTTCAGGTAAAGGAAGATTGGAAGTATGTGGCCATGGTGGTAGACCGGATATTCCTCTGGCTGTTCATTATTGTCTGCTTCCTGGGGACCATCGGGCTCTTCCTCCCTCCATTCTTGGCTGGGATGATTTGATCTCAAGTCCCTTGTGTTGGCTCCAAGATGACTTCTGGCCTTCTCTAACTGGAGCCATCTCTAGAATGTTCTTTTGGGTCAATACCACTGTCTGCAGAGTTTCTCTGAGGCCCCCAAACTCGTCTAGACTTCACACCCTTTTTGGAACAGCTCACAGTGATATTGTCGTGCCAAGTGCTGAGACCACTCAACATGACACCTGTTACCCAGAAACGATGAAGACATTTGCTCTGCAGAAGCTGACAATGTGGTGGTGAAACACGAGGAAGAATAAGATATTCCTGAAAGAGCAGTAGGAGCCATAGATGACCAAAGGATCAAACGAAGGGACAGAGGGGTCAGACCAGGGCAAAGGGAACTAGAACACCGCCCCAAGGATGGGCACATGGGGACAAAGGGAGCGCCTGGTGCAGGAGAGCTCTGAACAGCACTTAGGATTCAGAGTGTCGGGGAGGACAAGTAGGGTGGGGAGTCTGGGAAGGCAGGTTGGGTATCTTTAATCCAGGCCTAGGAAGAAGTTCGGGGTCTTCTCTGAACCTGTCTCCGTGTGCTTTGTGAGGCAAATATCAGCAGGACAAGGCTATTTCCAGAAGGAGTGAGGCACAGAAGTCCCCAACCTAAGGGTCTTGACCCTTTTCACATATCAGATATCCTACATAGCAGGTATTTGTATTATGATTCCTAACAGTAGCAAAATTATAGTTATAAAGTAGCAATAAAATGATTTTATGATGGGAGGTCACCACAACATAAGGAGTTTACTGTATTAAGGGTCACAGCACTGGGAAGGTTGAGAACCACTGGTCCTGGTGGATGCTTGCAGCAGAGGAATGGCATATAGCTAGGTGGAAGTGTCTGGGCTGTGATTCATCTGAAAGCACCTTTGAGCCCCCAGGTTGCCCTCAGCATTGTGTCTCATGGTTCTGTGCCACAAAGAAGTCTCGTAATTGCTGCCAGGGATCAGGGCCACCTTCAAATCATCAGTGGACACACTAAGAAGTCAATCTCCACTGGGGGTACCCCTCTTGTCACCCAAAGGCCCTGGTCTCCAATTCCCTGCTCTGTCAGCATGCCTTGTATAGGAACTGAAGGTTTGCTTCAAGCTCTTTAGATTACATGCTCCTTTAGGACAGAACCCCTGCTTCTGTTTTCTCTCCAGCCCAGCCCCATGCTGGGTGACAGAACTCAGCACCTGGACCATTAGTTCTGAGTAGTGGAAAGAAATGAGCCTGGTTGCTCTGGGCCCTAGAACCACTGGATAACATCTAATGTTCAGGGACATTTCTTCCCCAAGCAATCGTTCTACAGTCCCATGAGGTGGCTAGCCTGCTCTGAATTGTTCTGCACAGCTTATTCTTGCAGTTGGAATATCACAAGGCCCTCCACTGCATAGGAGCCTAGGGGGTCGGGCCTCTCACAACACTGTCCAGTCCCTGAGGAGTCAGACCTCAGAAGCTAACAGCAATGGCATCCCTGATTGCTAATAGATATAGAGACCAAGGCATGAAGCAGAGTAGGGCAAGCTTCTGGTGTCTCTTTCTCAGGGTGTTCTCCTTCTGAACCCCCCACACTGCACTTTGACAGACCCAAGGGAAACCTGCTCACCAAAGGCCTCACCTGGACACCCTGCTATCAGTTCCCATGAGCCCCTAATCAGTCACTAATTCAGTTCTTGGCTCCTCCTTCCCCCAGTGAAGGCAGCCTGCAGCCTCCCCTCCACCTGTTCTATGCCCATAGATGCGATTTCCTGATGGGAGATGCGTGTTGCACACTTGTCCACATCTCTCATCCTCCTTGCACGCGAGTGAAATGCTGAAATAAAGCTGAGGTGGCTGCTCTCAAAACTGTCATGCCTTCCTGCCACCTCAGCTGTCACTGGCATCATCTAGTCCCCTCCAGAGTCTAGGTGGTTTGGGGACAGTCAGGGGAGAAGTGTCCCACAGAGGGAACTACACGATGTCTTCCTGGAAAGCTTCCTTTTGGATGAGGTGCTACGACAGCCTACGTGGAGCAAAGGGCAGGAGGCCACCACCCACTTCTCATGGGCTGTGGTTCCAGGTCAGCTTCCTCCTACAAAGAGCAGATCTAATAATCGACACAGTCAAGCTAACCACAAAGCAAATGGCAATGATTTTAATTCAACCACAGATCAAAAAGAAGGGAGGTAAATGAACGTTCTCCACAAACGTAAGAGGAAGGAAAGAAGCAGATGTGAAAAGGGAGGAGAGAAAAAGAGGAGTAAGAAAAGAGGGGAGAAGAAAAGAGGGAGAAGAGAAAAGCAGGAAGGGCTCAAAGTCCCATTCTGACCTCCAACTCTCCGCTTCTTCCCTGAGGCGCTGAGTTTGATAAAAACACAGAGCCCTGCGGCCAGAATGGTTTGTTCCTGGACTAAGGCCCATGGCTGTCCATCCAGGCCAAACTCACATTAAATAAATTCCAATGTACACTGTACAAGAGAGCCAGTCCCAGCCCTCATCTCACCAGCCTCTCTACAATAAAGCCCCTCTTTGTCCCCTCTGCATCAGAGGTCCCCTGAGGGATAAAGAGGAAGAGGAATACTGGCTCTGAAATGTCCATGCAGAAAGCCATCATGGCTGGTAGGGGTACAACTATGACCCCAGTGGTACGCCAGCACCCAGGCTGGGGTAGGAGAGAGTGTCTGGCAGTAGTACCCCTATGAACTATGTCACCCCACCCTGTGTTTGTGCCAAGAGTCTTCTCTGTCAGCGTAGCACAGTCTAGGGTGGGTGGGGGAAGGGGGACTCGTGCAAAGTGGTGGTGAGGGGAGGACTCTTCTCAGCCTTCCCTAGAGGACCAAAGGCAAGGCAGGGAAGGTACGCCATGACAGGTTGGGGCAGAAGGTGCAGGCAGGCGGCCCCTCTCTCCATCACTCCGCGGGGGGATGGGCCAAGTTGGCCAGAACCTTGGCTTGGTCCACGGCATCCAGCAGGTTCTTGGCATCCACAGCCAGGGTGTGGGAAGCTGTGAGCATCTGGCGCTTACAGTCCTCACTCAGGGATGTCACAGCGTTCTGCTGAGCCAACCTCATCTTGTTGATGAGCTCGGCCAGGTCTTTGTTGAGCAGTTTCTGGGTCCCTTCGATCTGTCAGGCAAGCAGACAGGACAGGTTGAATGAGGGATGGGTTGGAAAGGCTAAGGCATCAGAAGTTCCCTGGGAGCCAGTTACTCCCCAACCTGGGCTGAATTCACCTCTCTGCACAGGCTAGAGTTGGCCTAGAAAGATCAATGCAGCAGACACCCCAGACCCGAGCCAACCATGCGCCAGCCATGCCTGACTGAACAGGGGAGTGCCCTCCATTACGGCGGCAATCCCTGCACGCTGGGCAGAGGTCAAACACATTCACCTACTTTGATGGATAATCTTGATTATCAAACTGATGGCATTTAGAGTGGTCATGGAAGCAAACCACGGGGCACGTTGGTGAGGGAGTTTCTAGAAAGAAGGGCCACCCCAGATAGGGAAGACGCCCCCTCCCCCAATGTGGTGGCGCCATACCATGGGCTGAGGTCTGGAAATGAATAAACTGGAGAAAGTGAGTTGAGCACCAGCGTTTATCATTCTGCCTTCCTGACTTAGCTGCGGTGTGAGCAGCCACCTCACACTGTGCCCACCATACCTTCTCTACCACGATGAGCCAGATAAACCTTTCCTTTCCCTGGGCATTTTCCTCGAGTATTTTGCCACAGCAACAAGAACAGTAACTGACATACTATGATTTAACTGTCTGTTGTCAAGGTGAGAGATCAGATCCCATGTTTATTTACTTAACCATTGCATTGCTCGTGCTTAGCTTGACGAATACACAGCACTAAAACTATCTCTCATGAAATGAATGAGTAAATACATTGGTCATGGCAAACCCTCCCAGCAGACCTGCACTGGGAAATTCACCCAGTGAGCTGTCCAGGTTCTCAGGAGCCATCTCAGTCCTCTGGTAGCACCTGCACTGCTGGGACTCCTTCGTAGGTTACTGTTGCCGCCCAGAGGATAGCCAGCCCTGCCCTTGTTCTGGTTTGCCTTAGGCAACCGCAGGCAGTAGAGATCACATGATAGGATGGGCCACATAGATGACCACTAGAAGTCAAGGCACCTATGCACTGCATTTGTCTAGACAAGGAACTGATCCGGTTCCCATGGCTACAGGAAGACAGCTGTGAAAACTTTGTGTGTTCATTCTCGAACAGTCCTGGAGGTCAGACTCCTGACATGGGTCCCGTGGCGGGTCATCAACAGAGCTACTCTCCTGTTAGAGAGTCCAGTAGAGACTTCCTTGCTTTTTGCAGCTCCGAGGTTACACCTTCCTTAGCCGTGGCCTCTTTCCAGCACAGGCATCCTTCCGACTTCAGCTGCTGCCCTCCCATTCCCTCGATTCTGACTCTGACCCCCTCCCCCTGGATACTCCATCATATCCTCTCCTTCTGAGAACCCTTAATTTTACCAGCTCAATAAAGTTCCTTTTGCCATGTCAGATACTCTGTGTGTGGGTCCCCATTTTGGGGACATTACTCTGCCTGCCACAGGCATTCTTCCATCAGAGAACCAGGACTTGCCCTGGTTAGCAGTAATTTGCTATCTATGACATATCTGCCTTAAGCAGAGGGTTGCTAGGTAAGGGATGGTGGCGGAGGAGAGAGGAAGGAGTGCTCCTCCTTGCATCTACCCACTGAGACTATTTGAGACCTACACTGGGGTTCTTGCTGGGAACCAGAGCAGGTTCAGTTTGCTGGTGCTGACTGTTCTGATGCTCTGCAGAGGTAACTGTTAGGAGAAACAAGGCTTCCCGGGGGGGGGGGCCCAGTAAGCCTCTGGAAGGAATTACAGCCAGGGACAGGAGGAGGCACAGGAGGCATGGCTGGGAACTAGGACACTCACCTCTGTTCTAGACGATGATGGCAAAGAGGGCAAGAGATCGTCCACACTACCGATGAGTTTCCGCAGGTTCAGTCCCACATTCTAAGAGAACAAGTGCCAGGCAACTGTTCACTCGCCCTTTGAAAAAACTTCTCCTCCTGGGACTGCACTCGGGCATCTGTCCTCTGAGACTGCCTGGGACTGGACTCCCTAGGGGTTCCCTTGTTCCTCTCGGGTCTGTGGGACTGGCCAATGGGTGGGGCATGGGAGTTTTCCTTCCAGGGCCAGGGTGGGCAGCCCTACCTCCCTGACCCACCCCTACCCTGTCAGTCACCTTGACCACCAGCACATAGTCCTCAGGGGGCAGCTGGCTGAGCCTGTTCTTGAGGTCCAGCACGGCCTCCACCAGCGTCATGACATTGTGATACACGGCATCGTCGGTCCTGTCCAGGTTGGCTGTGGGCTGAATGGACTGAAAGGGAGGGGTGGATGGCCAGCGGCCCATGGGGAGCCAGAAGGGTCCCCTATCACTATAATTCATTCCTGGGAATGCACAGATATCAACCCGTGTAAAGACCCCTGCTTTGCAACAGCACTCTGTCCCAGGGGTAGAGCCCCCACCCTTCTGCCTCTGGGATCATCGTTCTTCAATTGGGGAAGCCAAATAAAATGTTGGTGTGTTAATAAAACACAAAGTCACACCAGCTCATTCTAAACATCATCTGGTCTTCGGGTCCACACTGTCTTAACATTTCTCAGGTGATTTTTCCAATGGATAGTAGGATGCCGGAATCTGGGGGAGAGCTCAGGAAGAGAAGAGGCCCTGATACTCCTGAGAGCAGACTGAACCAATGAGACCTTTTCCCTGGTCAGGGACGAGACCAGGAGTTAAAAAACTGGTTCCTTTCCCATTTTGTCATGAATTAATTATGAGGCCTTAGGTGAGGTACATCTGCTCTCTGGGACTTATCTCTGCAACAATGACAACTGGGACGGATTATCTCCAAGAGCCCCTGAGCATCTCAGGTCTATGGTTTTTGGTAGTTGTAACCCCAATACGTACCTGTGCACCGAGCCGCGGTGGCTTCTGTGGGGGCCCTGTGAACTCCACTACAATAGGAAGGACAGGGAGTAGGTGAAGGTCTCAGTACCTGGTCTTTCTACTTTCTTATTATCAAGCTAACCACCCTTCTCTACCACCAAGAGTATAAAACCCAAACTCCAGGAAGATGACCAAGGAAACAGCGTCCCAGGCCTTCCTGACTTCCCAGTAGCTGGGGGACAAGATCTGTCTATGGCATAGAAAGAAAAAGTCAAGGCAATGGATAATGAATGCAGTGAGTGTGGGAGACTCCAAGGCTTGTGCTTCCTCCAAGATGGGCAAGAAGCCCACAGTCTGCAGGCGGCAGCCTGTGCAGTCCACCCCTGCACAGTGGCAGCTCAGGGTAGGGGGTTGATTGAAGACTGCGTGATGGTGTGTCGTACTGTTGACTCTACTCTGAGGAGCAATGGCACATACAACCTGGGGGAGCTGTTGTGACAGGGAGCCAAGATGCAAGCCAGTAATCTTGCTTCTGATCTAACCACCACACAGGGGCTCATTCATCCAAGGCAGTCGCTTACACCCCCCAGTCTTAATTTTCATCTGGAGAAGGAGCTCGTTGGCTCAGAAAGGACCTTTGAACCTATAACGTCTGCTCTCAAATCCAAGCTGAGTTAATTAGTAAGTAGTAGGGTGGTATTAAACAGGTGGCTTCATGGTCGCAAGCCTCTGATTCATCCGTGACAGGAAGAAAGACTGCACCCGTCCCATAGTGTTGATAGAATACGTAGTGGGTTAACATTTGTTAGTGACTTAGGGCTGTGCCTGGCTGTGCTAAGTTCTTTGTGACTATTGTCACCATCACCATCAGCAGCAGCAGCAGCAGCAGCAACAGCAGCAACAGTGCCACTCTGCCCCTCCTTGCCTTCAGTAGAAGCTTCTGGAGAGGTCTTTGTGACTCTGAATCTTCCACCCCTCTGGCCTGGAGAAGACCAGGGTCTGGGAAGGTAAGTCTAGACCTAACGAAGGGCTCCCCATATGGTGAGTGGAAAACAGAAATGGGGAGGGTGTTTCAGGCTCAGTTAAGAAATAAAGAAGGGAGGAGAAAAGAAAGGGGGACCAAAGGAGCTGCCAACTACGGAAGTGCAGAGGTGGATAGAGAGTGAGGGGCTGGGTAGAGCTGAAGGGGAGGCTCCTTCCCAAATCCAAGTGACTCCACACATTCAAAATAAAACAAGGTAAATGGTGATGTTTTCTTCTTAAAAATCAAAGACACCCCTATACTCCTTGCAGGACAGTGAGCAAGGACAAGGCCAGACCCCCAACACACCCCAGGTGGAAACTGCCCCCAAGGAAGCACTCACTGTAGCCAGCCTCCTTCTCGGGGGTCTGTAAGGAAAGGAAGAGAGAAGGGAGTCACTACTGTGCCACAGGGAACATCTTATTTCCATCGTCACATCCCCCTTCCAGTTTAGCTATTACAGCCATGAATGGGGGGGGGACCTGAGAGCTCCTGACCCCAAGTAACCTTTCTAGAGGCCCAAGACAGTACTAACAATATGAGTCCCACTGATCAGGTGAAGAGAAGAGTGGGGTCAACCTAAGGGACAGAGACAGGCAGACCCACGAGTCTAGAAAAGGGGTTCTGGGTAGATAAAACTTTTGCAGGGTATGGCTCTGACAGGCCTTTCCTGGTAACTTACCAATGGGGACTTGTCATTCATATAAACCATAGGGTCCTGCAGAGAAGACCAAAGCAGAGGATTAGGTTCCAGAGTAGAAAGTATGGAGAACACTTGGGGGAGCATCCCTCCGCCTGGGTAGGGAAAGAGGGGAGCCACTCACCAAGCATCTCTCCTCCCTCCTCAGCCACTGGGAATCTTCCACCATCTGCTTCTGCTGGCGGTCTAGAACCTGTCGCATCTTGACCTTCTCTGCCTCCCAGAGCTGCTGGGCCTCTTCTCGGCTACTGGGACGGATGAAGTCCTCCTCCTGTGAGGACAACAGCTGCAATGAGCCCCATCCTTGGGCCTGGACCAGGGAGGATCTGCTGAAGGGCCTTGGGGGAGCCAAACCTTGGCATTGCCTGCTGCTCTTCTCTTGTCTATCCCTTAACCCACAACCATGAATGCAGACAGTTTTTCTCTGGTCTCAGCCTCATCCACATGCCTGGCAGCAACAGGATGCCAGATCCCAGAGCAGTGGGTTCAAACTGTCACATGATCTGCTCATTTTATTTTCAACCATCCACCCCTTTTCTTGGCTGGCATTTGTGGTGGCTACTGACATTTAAGAGATGCAGAAAAACAAAGCCAGATCCAAAACCATTTGGAATTTGTTTCCCCCTAAGCACTATGATGACAGGTCTGGAAGCTTCTACCTACAGTGGGGCCACTATGAGCTCCAGGTTTACAGGACTGTTTGTGCCCATCAGCCATGTGCTCTTGGTTAAGGTAACAGCTTGAATGATACAACCAGAGGTTAAAAGAAAGGAATGATCTAAGAGAGAAGGTGGATGATGGACCCTCCAGAGGCATGACTCCACAGACACAAGATGACGGCTTCTTCCTCCTCACTAGTCCTAACCCCATCTTCGCTCACCTGTGGGGTTTTGGACTTACTCTTGGTCTTATCACCCTACGTGGGTGTTGATGTTTCCTATTTTCTCTCAATCTTTTTCAGGGTGCATTTGCATAATTATTTTCTCCGTCCCTCTGAACTATTTTGTATTTTATCTACTGTGAGTGAGCACCTTGGCCTCTTGTGTCTACTGGAGGAAGAAGGCTGTGTGTGTCCTCTGCATTACAAAACTTCGTACCAGTGGCAGGGATCTTTTGTGACATGAACACCAGAGGTTCCTACCATGCTTGAATGTGGCCCCCTAAGGTTCATGTGTTGGGAACTTGATTTCCAGTGCAACATTGTTGAGAAGTGGGTTGACTTAAAGATCATGGAGGCGCTGACTTCATGGACAAGTTAATGCCATTAGCACATGTATGTGCTTATTACCACAGGAGGGGCTCCTGACAGAAGAGGAGTTTGCCTCTCTGCTCCACTTTGTGCTCTCTCTCTTTCTTACCATGTGATGTCTTCTGCCATGTTAGAAAACAGCAGGAAGGCCCTCACTAGATGTGGTCCTTGATCTTGAACTTCCCAGTCCCCAAAACTGGAGGTAATAAGCTTCTGTCCTATATAAATCACCCAGTATCAGGTATCCCATTACGGTGAATTAACATAGCCCCCTTTTTGAAGTGGTCAGTTTATAGGTCACATAAAGAAAATGCTAAAATAAAATTCATATATACTTTTTTTTTTAAAAAAAGCCACACGTCTACCAGGCCTCTGAAGCATTCTCCGCTAAGCCCCATAAGACAGGCCTGATTGTTACAGTCCAGCTTTCAAATAGCCATGATGGGGTATGCTGCCCATCACTCAGGTTCAATGACCAGTGTAAATTTCTTAGACTAGTCATCTAAGCCAGCAGTTCTCAACCTGTGGGTCTTGACCCCTTGGTGGGGGGTGGAATCAAATGAGCCTTTCACAGGGGTCACCTAAGACCATTGGATAACACAGACACTTTATGTTTCATAACAGTAGAAAAATTACAGTTAAGAAGAAGCAATGAAACATTTTATGGTTGGGGGGTCACTACAACATGACTCTATTAAACTGTATTAAAGGGTCACAGCATTAGGAAAGCTGAGGATCACTCATCAATCCACTCAGCAGCTATGTGGCAGGCATAGAGCTGGGCGCTGGGAGAACAGAACTTTTAAAAACCGCTATGTTCCTGTTCGCACAGGATTAAATAAGTAATAGACAGAACACCGAATTTATGTCCCTAACATGGTGCTATCTACCACGATATAATGCGGCCAGGAAGCCCTCAATGGAGCCCTGTGGGTGCCCTGCCCAAGTTCTTAGCACTCCAAAACTGAGCTAAATAAACCTCTTTTCTGTGTGACATTCCAGCCTCAGGTATTTTGTTATAGGAAAAGAAAACAGACTCAAATGAAGGCCAACACTTTTTGTTTTGTTTTTGAGACACAATTTCTCTGTGTATCCCCGGCCATCCTGGAACTCACTCTGTAGACCAGGCTGACCTCAAACTCACAGAGATTCACCTGCCTCTGCCTCCTGAGTGCTGGGATTAAAGACATGCACCATCGCTGCCTGGTAAAAGTTTAAGTTAAAAATGTCTCCAACTAAATCCAATGTGGGTGACTGTTATGGTCTATAGCTACCTCAGGTTTTTAATAAATAGTGGGGCTTAAGTGTTAAAAGTTCTAAATATAGGGTTAGAGACATAGACTGAGTGAGATTAAATGATGATAAGGTGAGTTACTGGAATCCAAATCTACATATAATCTTATAGGTCTTAAGAGATTCCCATTGGGTATATATGCTGTATGTCCCAGACTTGACCTTGGCAAAGGTTTTAGCAAACACATGCCGAAAAGCTTGTTCTGATGCCTTATAATGACATAATACAGGATAAATGGAGAACCTGTTTGCTTTATCCTTAATCTGTGTAAGTATGTGCACACATGTCTGTATGCATGCTAGGTGTGTGTTACAGGAGCACACGTGTGTAGAGGCTGGAGGTGGAGATGTTCATCTTCCTCTGTTGTTCTTCATATCCTTGAGCCATGGTACCTCTCTCTCTCTCTCTCTCTCTCTCTCTCTCTCTCAGCTGAACCGAGAGCTCACTAAGATGGGCTAGTCTACCAAGCCACCTAGTTCCTGGGATGCTCTGTATTCTTAGAGCCGGAATGACAGGTGGGCCACCACATCCACCCAGCATTTACGTGAGTTTAAGGCTCCAAACTCTGGTCCTTGGCTTGCATGGCAATTGCCTTATCCACGGAGCCGTCTCCGCAGTTCCAATACTTCTAATAATAGCAACCTCGAACCTCTTTACGCTGCAGTTTGGTTGAAATGCATTCTGGGTAGTCTTCCTAGGCGACACACACCTACACTTCTTGGAAGGAATCAGGAACTTGGGCTACAGAATGGCCTTCACGAGTTCTTCTCTGTAATTTGCTTATGCCTCATCCTTCTTGCCTCATTTACACCTCCACATGAAGCTTTCCTTGTTCTAGCAAAACAGTGCTCCCCCACCTTAAAGCTTTTTTCCCACGGTCTTGCCGTTTCTTTGTCCATCCCCTGCGTTCCAGTTTTTCCCTGTCCAAAGCTTCCCCAGGAGCGATACAGGTGAGTTTGCACCTGGGCCTGGAAGGCAAAGCCTCCGGGTTCTTCCTTCAGCACCCAGGACAGCACGCTGGTGCACCCTTCTGGACTTCATTATTGAATTGCAATACCTTAAGGGAAGGAGATGGCTACTGTCAACCCCGTGTGAGGCTCCACAGACTCCCAGATGAACCATGCTGTAGAGGAAATCATTTTTTCCATCTCTGAATCCTTGTTAGACACTTTTGGGAGATCCATAGGAAACCTATCATCTCTTGTCAGCAAGCCGCTAGAAAGATACATTCTCATCTAGACCATAAAATGGCGTTTATACTTTTAACTTCTTTTCTTTAACTTAGTTAAAGAAATTTTCATTATGCTCTTTCAGGCAGAGTTCCCGTATGACAGCCACTTCTAATCCCCTGCCACAAAAGGCCTGCACAGGCTGTCTTTATGGAACTGAACAAAATCCTAGCAGTGAATCACAGTTCAGACAAAGGCGGTGCTGCTCCTCGCAGGCACTAAATAGCCTCTTTCCAAAAGAATGCTATTTTAAACAAAGCTCTCCGAAACTTAATTAACTATGAATAAAGGGTCCAGGGTGGAGGGGGGTGCGGTGAACATTGCCTAAATTGTAGCACATGCTTAAAACTGCGGGTTAATTATGGTTAAGCACATATGAAGTCAAAAATTGGTTAACTTAATATAAGAGAGAAAAATAGAATGAGTTTGGGGAACTTTGATTTCATAACAGATCTTACTGGCTGGAATTCTAAATTATGCCCATCTCAAATTTTCATTAAATTAAGAATAACAGCCCAGAAGCATATCAACATAATCACCTATGTTTCTCCTATGTATTGTAATAAACATACATTTTTTTCCACACAAAGCTTTAGAGTTATATATCTTGAGTCGGAAATGTCCATGCATATAGAGCAAAAGCTAAAATGGTAAGTGTTTCAGTCTGTTTCATAACTTAGTAAAATATATCAGGTGCTCACAGCAACTGACCCACAAAGGAGATGGCTGGTGGGGGTGGACATCCGCTCACAGGCAAAGATGCTCTGCGCAGAAGACCGGACCATCTGGTCCATGAAGCCTTCAGGACCTCAGCAGCCACTGAAGAGACAGAGGCTGCAGGGAGCTGACTCTTGAGCCTGTACCCACACCAGCCTCTACCCTTCACACCCAGAAGTACCATTCACAGAAGCAGCAGGGAAAGCCACCATGAGGAAGTCTTTCCCCCAGGGATAGATTTCACAACCAAAGCAATCAGTCAGGAATGCAGCCCAGAGTGCAACCTCCAGGATCCTTTATTCCACAGCAGTCCCAGGCCCTGCTATGCTCTGCCCACTGCCTGGAATACCTGATTCCTGGGACTCAGGAAAGAGAGACAGTCTGCCATCATTGGCCACAGCACCAATATGGACAAGAGCAGGTCCTGTCCAGCTGATGTGTTTGCAAAGGGAAGAGGGCCACAGAAGCCCTCAGGTGTCTGCCTGGCACATGGAAACACAGAGCGCTTCCCAAGCCACCTCCCTCCAGCAGCCTCCTTGGTGAGGCCGACACCCAGCATGCAGAGTCCTTCTTACCCGCATGCTGTGGCGCTTGAAGACATTGTGCCGGTGGAGAGGTGGGGTGTGCAGCGAGTTAACAGGAGATGGGTACTCCATAGGGCTGGTAAGTGTAGGAGAGCTGGCACACAGACCCTCAGGGACCTATTCATGAGAAGCAAAGAAGCACAAGGCACAGGAACAAGGCAAGAGGGTAGACAATTAGCTGCTACGAACAGGAGCACAAAAAAGGACGAACGTGAACCATGGGAATGAAGACTTGCTCTACCGCGGCAGATAAAGGATGGGGTGTGCTAGTTTCCTGGCCCTGATGAAGAGGTGTGGCAGAGCAATGTGGCCTCTCCTCTGCCAGACACTCCTCCTGCACAATGTTCTTCACACGGGAGGATGCTCACAGCCAACTCATCTTCTGAGACCAGGGGTGGGGCCTCAGGACCCTTTGCAAAGGGTTTGTTTCATAGTTGTAACATAGGTTATGATAAGTTTGCAGATAAATGAATGCACACGTGTGTGCGCACACACACACACATGATTAGCCCTCAGTGTCCCAGGGATGTGTGGTTCCAGGATGTACCATAGATACGGAATCCCTTACATATAATGGTGTTATATTTGTGTATCTACAGCTGTCCTCCGATGTGTTGTAGAGCACTCTAGATTACTTATGATATTTAATACTATAGAAAGGCTATGTGAATGGCATACTATAGTGTTTAGGGAACAATGACAAGAAAAAATCTGTACCTATTTCATACTGATATGGGCTTTGTTCTTTTCTTTTTTTCACATTTTCCATTATTGGTTGGTTGAACCCACAGGGTCAAAACCCAGAAGTGTGTGTGTGTGTGTGTGTGTGTGTGTGTGTCTAAATATGTCCTCTCTTTGTGTGTCTGGGGTATAATTATTTTGGTTAAAAACTTATTGTGTTTGAATTATGTGCATTTGCATATTATTTGCATATGCATGTGCTTATATATTTGAATTATGCATGGAGGCCCTGGATTGATGTCAGGAATCATCCTTAATCACTATTCCACCTTATTCACTGAGGCATGGTCTCTTGGTCAAACTCAGAGCTTGTCTCAAAACCCTCCAGTTTGCTCTGGGAATTCTGCATCGCTGCCTTCTAAGACTGGAATTACAGACAGCCTCCATGTTCACCTGACATTTATGTGGGCTCTGAGGCATCAGACTCCAACCCTCATGCCTTCCCCAGCAAGTGCTTTAACCACAAAGTCACCTCTCCAGACTAACAATAATTGCTTTAAATGTTTTCTTAAAACTTTGTGTGTGTGTGTGTACGCACGCACGCATGTGTGCAATCACATGTGTGCCATATAATGATTGTGGAGGTCAGAGGACAATTCTGGACATTGGAATTCTCCTTCCACCATGTTGGTTCTGGGGACCAAACTCAGGTCATCAGGTTTGGCAGCAGTGCCTTTACCCTCTGAACCATCTCACCAGCTCACATATCTTTTTCTAAGGCATGTTGTCACCTCCTACAAGACATGTTCATTCTCGCTTGGGCTTGTTTTTAACCCAGGGCCATCTCCCTGACAAGGAAAGCATGGTTGGGGGCTCACTCCTCCTGTGTGGAGCATCAGCAGAGCTAACATTGATACTTGTTCCTTGTGATGCTCTGTTTGGAAGCTGCAACTCTGTGCTAGGGAAGGTAGGGACAGGAAAGGCAGGAGGCTGTGCCATATCTCACCCAGACGCAAGAGAGTGACACAGGGCAGGGATACATGAGTCACATGCTACAGCCTTGGGTAGATTCAAGGCTGGCAATGATGGATGCAGACAGCTTAGATGGGTCCCTGCTCTCTTTTCACTGGCCACCTAGGTCCTGTCCAGAGCCTCTGCATAGAATCTTGGGAGACACTCAAGTTTATGGGACGTCATCCATCCCCAGCACCCTGGAATTCCTTCTCAGAAGGCTCTGTTCAGGGTAAGAGGTCAGGGAAGCCAGGGACACAGGAAGGCAGCTGCAGGCAGGCACAGGAAGCAGCAGACACTGCAGATGGCTGGACTGGGCTGCAGGCAGAACTTCTGGAAGAACTGAATTTCTGTTCTTTTGATATAAGTTGAAATTCTCTCTTGGCTACCAAGAAAGAGCCAACCCAGGCATCTCCATCCCCTAAGCAGGTGTTTGCTGCTGCACCCCAAAGGTGTAGCCCTGGGATTTCAGGAAGGACTTTGAGGAGGGTGGGGTGCAAACCTCCCCACCATCTAGTTACACATTTACCTGGAACTGCAGCTTAGGAGCAAGCAGGTTGGTCTGCGGAGGGGGTCTATACTTGGGCCGGCTAGGCTAGAAAGAGAACACAGGGCGATTGTCAGTCTGACTCTCAGCTTCAGCCAAAAGGATACACCAAAGCAACCATCAGGTCAGAGGCAGCTCTCTTTGTTTACCTCGGAAAGATGAGAACAGTACTACCCTTGGATTCACTTTGCAGGCATACATTGAGCATTAGTTACTTGGCTAGTGGTAGGAAGGAAAGAGAACAGCACATGCAGGAGACACTATGAGAAAGGGCCTTGAACCAGAATGGGTGTTGCTATGGACTCATCCTTTGTGCCCATTCCCAACTGCGCCTCTTTGTATACTGGCATCTTACCTCCCAATGTGACAGTGTTATAAGGCACTGTCTTTGAGGGAGGAGTAGGTTTGGGTGAGGTCATCCCATGATGGGATTAGTGTACTAGAGACTAAGAGAGCCCTCATTTTCTCTCATCTTCCCTGACAAGTGAGGATATGTCAAGAAGAAGACCATCTGAGAGCTAGGAAGGGACACTGTGACCGTTAATATTGATGGTCAATTTGACAGGTCCAGAATCCCCAAAAAGACAAGACTCTGGGTATGTCTTCGAGGGGGGGTTCTATATTAAATTAACTGAGAGAAGATTCACTCTAGACATAGGGACATCATTCTGTGGGTTGGGATCTTCGACCACATAAAAAAGGCAAAGTTACCTCAGAAGCAGCATTCAGCTCTCTGCTTCCTGACAGCAACGGTCATGTGACCTCAGACTGTCATGCGTTCCCTACTATGATGGACTCTAATCTCAAATGTAAAGTCCAAATAATCCCTTCCTTCTTTAGACTATTTTCACTGGATGCCTCACCACAGTGATGAGGAAAACAGCAACCACAGACCTTCCCCAGAGACTAAGGCTGTGGACATCCAAGTTTCTGATACTGGGAGGGATGGATATGTGTTGTTCAAATCATTCTTTCTGTGGCATTCTGTTTTGTCATCTCTAGCTAATATAGGATTGGTTTCTGGAAATCCAAGCATCTGATGGTGGGGTAGTAGGGTCCTAGATCCTGAGTCCCAGGCTATCACTACAGGCATGGGCATAGAGCCTGCATCTCAGGAGCTCAGGGCATTCCCCTTCCTTGTTATAATGGGCTCTTGATCTGCCATCCCCAGAAGCACACCGGCTTCCACAGGGAGCTCTAAAGGATAGTTCTTGATTCAGCTTCCCTATGGGCTGTGTGCTGTATCCAGATTTCTCTTTCTGGAACACCTGTGGATGGTTGTGGTTGTGTCCAGAGCTGAAACAGGAGTGTAGAAAAGCCAGCTCCTTGTGCTAGGAAAGGGCAGTTGGGCCACAAAGGGACCTGGCTCTGCTGTGGCTGCAGGACTAATGAGACCCGGGCTTGACTTACCTTGGGTGGGGGTTCTTGAAAGGCAGTGGGCTCCAATATTTTGGGGGGTCTATAGCGAGCATTTCTTTCCTGCTCTATGGCAATGTCCTTCTCCATCTGATAAATGTCACTGTCAAGGAGTCCGGGCAGATAGAAACAGGGTCAAAGGGGACACACTGAAGCCAGTAGAGGCTTGAATGAGAGCCACCAGATCCCACTTCCACCTACATGTTCCCCACTGAGAGACTCGGGAGACCTCTCTAAGATAGATTAGGATATGGATCTTGAATTTACCCTTGCACCAAGGTGTGAGAGGATCATGCAAATGGACAATGGATAGAAATCCTTACAGAGCCAGCCAAACAGGTGATGGAAGCTGGCCCCAGAGCGACCTTCCCCACCTCAAGCCTTTCTGACTCAGCTATTGGCAGCAAGCTCTGTGGACATTTCCAATGTCCCATCTGAATTTATGACCTGAGCCCGGATTCACCATGGTATTAGATGCTCCCCGTCTCCCTCTGTAGCACGCTCTGGGGCTGCAGTGTCCTCTCAGCTATAATGAGGTCCTGCCTTTCTCTCCTAGTGAAGTGCTTCTCATCCCAGAGACCCTTAGAACCACTGCATGATCTTCAAGTCCATGTGCTCAAAGGAACTCTAAGTATTACATATTGTCAAGTGTATACCATGTGGCATGTGCTTTCAAATTTACACACACACACACACACACTGTGTCCATAGCCTACTATGTATTTTATCAATCAAAAGATTCTGAAAGTTCACTAATATTTTGTACAAGGGTCTCAGAGTCTGACGCAAGATTGGGGAGTGCTAATTGGACCTTTCTTAACCTGGAGGAAGGCCCGCCATGCTGTGCCTGAAGGAGGCATCTGAGCTCTTCTAGGCTCCAAGTCTCTTCAAGGAGTGGGAGTGTGTGTCTACCCAGAGACAGGCAATGACCAAGACTCTCTGTGGCTCGCAAGACCCCACCTTTTCCCACCCCCATAGCTTCTGTCTTTTCAGATTATATCTTTCAATTAATTTGGCTTTCTAAGTCTTCCTTGGGAAGGACCCACAGCTGGTGCAGAACTATTCAGGAGCATCATGGAGGGAGGATGGAGCAGATAGGCGTTCTAAGATTACAGTTTCACAGATCGTGTTAGATGCTACATGGTGCAAACAAATGCAGGGTCATTCTCACCTGGGCATTCTTAGTCTCTCCCTCCGGCCTCCCATCAGACTTTTTTTTTTTAATTGTGCTGAGAATGATCTCGAACCCTACTGTCTGTACCTTTCAAGTCTTGGGCTTATAAGCACGTGCTGCCTTGTCTTGTCTATGGCTTATTTTCTTACCCTCAGATAAAATCCCTAGAGCTGGGAGTGTAGTTCGGTGGTAGAACACGTATATAACATTCGCCAAACACTGGGCTTGATCCCCAGTACACACCCACTCATGTACGCACACACAAACACATACAATGTTTGCTATATTATCTAAGATCACTAATCAAGCTTCCCTAAGACAGAGGTCAGCAAATGATGGCCACAAGCTAAGCCTGCCCTCCTACCTATTTTTGCATGGTCTCAAAATAAGAATGGTCACCATGTTTTTTCATGATTGAATTTTTTAAAAAAATTATGACATGTAAAAATATTGTCAAGTTTGGGCGTATGCAGATGTAATTTTATCAAAGACAGCCAGCTTCTTCCTTGAGCAGTGCTTCTGACTGCAATGGTGGAGACAAGTGGTTGCAACAGAGACTTTCATAGACTGCAAAGTCCCAAATATTTACTATCTGGGTCCTTAATGGAAGTGTGCTAATCCCCACCCTAAAGGAAACTAAAAAAAGTTGGGCCACTCATGAGTTGCAGGCAGGAACCCTGAACCTCTAAGAAGAGGGGAACCCTGAACCCCAAAGATAGATAACATCCCCCCATTAGTGACCTCCCGGTACTGGAGAAACAGCAGCTGGGCATTGAGAAGGATCCAAGCCTTAGGCCACTGATGCCCAAACATAACAGGCAGGCAACTCCTGGGGCACAGTCTTAATAATAGGTCAAAAGTACCTCTCTCTCATAACTGGGAAGGAGTATCGGGTGGAGAGGAAAGCAAGAAAGGTCATGGTCACGAGCAGTCTGCTCTTTGAAGGATCTGAGTGAGCAAGGCTTCCCCATGCTGCCCTCATCTCTGAGCTTGCATGGGGCAGTGAACTTGGTCTCAACTTTCTATCCTCCAACACTTTCTGGGACCTACCGCGCTTCTATTAAAAGAGGGCACCTACCCTGCGGTGATCAGGAGGGCAGCCTAGTATAAGTTCCATTTTACCTGTCACCACTAGGGGGGTCAAGTCACCAGTTTTAACCTGAACTCTCCTGTCTGACAAGGGGGAACAAGGACACCCGCTGCACAGGGCTAGAGACTACAGCCCCATCTAACGTTGAAGGGCAGAAGGCCTCAGCCTCCACCCATAGCTCCACACCCTATGCTCACCTGAGACTGCACACGAGCTCCGTGAAGCGGGGCCGGTCGCTGGGGTCATAATCCCAGCAGCGGGTCATGAGCGTGTAAAGGACAGGTGGACAGAGGTCGGGCTTGGGCAGCCTGTCCCCTTTCTCCAGCACCCCGATGACATCCTTGTTTTCAAGCCAGAAGAAAGGCTGCTTCCCAAAGCTGAGGATCTCCCACATACACACAGCTGAGAGCAGAGGGGGACGGCTCAGGGGAGGGATCAACTTGCCCTCCCCAGGGATAACTGCAGCCACTGCGGATTGGTCCCCGTTAGAGGAGAAGCATTCTCCTCTGAGGGCTTGTCCACCGCAATGATCCACCCCAGACATCGAAAGCCTCTACTTGTAGTAACTGAACCATGGTCTACTCCCAAGAACTTTCCCCACGGAGTTAGGGTTCTGGGGATCCAGAGGAGGGTATATTTGGATTGTCAGAACTTTCTCATAGTGAAGTTATAAACTTAGCACAGACACGTGTTGCCTGTGTGATCTTGGGCACACCCCGACTCAGCTGGGTCTTAATTTCCTCAGGGGGAAGATGGGACAATGAGTGTCTGCAAACAGCGGCAGGGCCAGTGGATCATATAAAGTGCGCTGTGTCCATCAGACCCAGATGTGCCCTCTCTCTCCTTGGACATCTTCATCCAAAGAAAGTGGCCAGTTTTCTTTGAATATCCCTTGAAGCCTTTCCCACATAGTCCTTAGGCATGGCAGGTGGAATACTTGCTTGCCACAAGGGAGATAAGCCCAGTTTGGCTCAACCAGGCCTCAGCCCTGTCTCTTCTGCTCTCCACTGACACTCTACCTTTGGGACTTCTCAGTGCCCCTGGGACCTGAGAGGCATGCGGAAGACCTTTGCTCCCTGTGCTGTCCTCCTGCCCAGGTCACAGACGGAGAATCATCACTTCTCTGGGTCCCCCTGAATCACTACTCACCGAACATCCAGACGTCACTGGCGGTGGTGAAGCGGCGGAAGTTGATGGACTCGGGGGACATCCATTTGATGGGGAGGCGGGTCACAGAGGCTTTGTGTGGACAAAGGGGTTTGCAGGAATTATTTAAGGACGAAAGATCTGGGATTGTATTTCTATTCTCCCGAGACCACTAACCTAGGCTGCCTGAACCTCAGGCTTCCTTGTCTGGGATTCTGAATTCTACGAACTGTTCTGGTACCTGCAAAGCTCTCACCTTTGTAATAGTCCTCATCCTCGATGTACCGGGAGAGCCCAAAGTCCCCCAGCTTCACACACTCAGGGGAGGCCACCAGGATGTTCCGGACAGCAATGTCCCTGAAAGAAGGATTGAAGACTAGCATGAGGCACTGCCTTGGGACCCTGGTACAAGTGAAGAGAGCCAGGCATCAGCCGAAAGGAACATCCCAGCAGGTTTCAGACTGGAAGAGAAACATAACTCCTGAAACTTCCAGGCATCTGGCTCTCCTTGAGGAGTGCCTGTTGACATGGGCCACCTGTCACCTTAGTGTCACTACCAGCTCCAAAGGGCCCACTTGCTTCTCACAGACCATGCCACTTTCTGCTGCTTCTGCTACTGAAAAGATGTTTTTATTTTATTTTATTTTTTTTAAAAAAAAACACCCAACTTCAGCTAAATAAAGGAAACGACCCTATGAGCACACAGCTTCGGCCCCGGGCCATGTGCATCTCACATTTGACCCTCATGCTCTGGAATGTGAGTTTTCCAAAGGAAAACATTCTTGTTCCTCTTGACCATGGCTTTCTCCTGTGTTCTAGAACACAGGCTGGTACCAAGTGGGTGCTCCACGGGACTCACTGAATGCACGAGGGAATGTTTGTTTGGATCTCCTACATGGCCTGACACAGAATCGGACTCAAAATCACCCAGGTCTTGACAGTGGCATGGCAAAAACCTTGGGGTGTTGAGTCTCCTTGGGGGCTCAGGGTATCAAGGGAATAAGAATGAAGCCAAGTGGAGAGTGTGGAGGAGCCAACTACAGCCATAGTTCAAGTGGCTGGTGGGTGGAGAGGGCAGGGGTATTGTGGAATGAGGATGGAGACTCTCTGATGTTCCAGACACTTCTCCAGCCCCCTTCCTTATTCCTAAGCCATGTGTCACCCAGTGGGCGAAGGAGAGGAGAGGAAGGAGCTCTGGGCAAAATGGCAGCCATCCCCTGGCCCTCGCCAGAAGACACAAAGCTCCGGTGGGACCCTAGGATAGGTGAGGAAATGTTCCATGGAGACTACCTGGGTGCTGAGTGCTGAGTATGCTCGGTTGCCGGGCACAGGCCACACTGTCTCTCACGGTCCCTACCTGTGTACACAGTTGATGCTCTCCAGATAGGCCATGGCTTTGCATACTTGTAGGGAGTACAGGACCAGAGTGGGTACCTTCAGGGAGCTCTTATTTCGCTCCAGGTAGTGGCCCAGCTGCAGGAAGAGAGACACGTCATCAGAACCAATAATTCTACCCGAGCATGGCACCAAGGCACTGGGCTGCCAGGAGCCACTGACCCCTCCTTTCCTTCAGGGGACAAAGCCAAAGGTGGCAATACGTTTTGGCAATTTCCTCTACCTAGCAGCTAAATATGGAAGGCAGGAAGCCATGACGATGTCTCCCATGCCCTGCTCGACTGCAGCCTGGTTGTCACATGGGGTTCCTCCTCCGCCCCCTGAGCTCACCTCCCCATAAGGATACAGTTCCATGATGATCCATGTGGGCTCCTCTTCAATGATGCCCATGAGCTTCACGATGTGAGGGTGGTCAAGTTTCTTCATGATCACTGCGAGGGGCAAAGGGAGGTGGAGCAGGTCAAAGGTCATACAGAAAGTGTTTGGTTTTCTTTCCTTGGTGCTGAGGATCAAACCGGTCCTCATGTATACCAGGCAAGTGCTCTACCACCGAGCTACATACCTGTCCCTGCCATACGAGAGAAAGGAAGTTTCCTGCCCCCGCTGCAAAACATGCGCTAAGAATTCTCTTACGATCAGGAGGGGAGGTGGGTTCCCGTTACTGCTCACATCCTCTCCTTCCCAGCCTCCAGGGCCCCTCATCCTTGAGGGCTGGAGCATCTCAGGGGCCCCTCCCCAGGGGACGCCTACCTGCCTCGCTCATGAATTTCTCCTTGTTGTCCAGGGTGCAGTCTTTCTTGCAGGTCTTGATGGCCACATTAATTTTTTCTCCTTTCTGCAATAGAAGCATATGGTCAAGGGCTCTGCCACGTTTAGAGGGAGTGCCCTTTCCCTATCCTCAGCATGACCAATGCAGCACTGGCTACCACCCTAGGGAAGGCAGATGGTGTAGCCCTTCCATAGCACCTCACCCCTGCCTACCCCACACCCCATTCCCCATTTTTGTATCTCTGCTCAAGCTCTCCTCCTCTTTCCCTTCCTTCTGGGCCATTCTGTGTTAGAGTTAGAAAGGGCTTCAGAGACCAGAAAGCTCAGTCCCTGTGTACAGATGAGGATACACAGTCACATGATCTGCCCAAGGCAAGCAGGTATATGACAGAACACACAGGGGCTCCTTCAGAAGAAAGCAGGGCCTCCTTCTCTGTCCTTACTGTTGGCTTTCAACCATACTGCTCTCCTTGGGCTCTGCCTTCTCCAGCCTGCCGAAGTATAACCACCTAGGCAAGGCTCGCCCAGGCTTCAGCGACTTGGACACCAAGTCCTGCTGGAGCCCCACAGGCCCTGATCTAACTGCATCTTACCCTATTTCCCCTTCTGCATTCTCCCATCAGCCTCAGAGCCCACTGTGTTTCCACCCCTAGGACACTGCTCCCCAATCTTGGGAATGACTCTTCACTCCATTGGTGCTCCAGATACAGTCCTGGGCCATGTGGATGAGGACCCACTGTGTATCAGTCAGCTGTGAAAGAGGACCCACTGTGCGTCAGCTGTGAATGAGGACCCACTGTGCGTCAGCTGCGAAAGAGGACCCACTGTGCGTCAGCTGTGAAAGAGGACCCACTGTGTGTCAGCTGTGAAAGAGGACCCACTGTGTTATCAGCTGTGAATGAGGACCCACTGTGTGTCAGCTGTGAATGAGGACCCACTGTGTGTCAGCTGTGAATGAGGACCTACTGTGTGTCATCTGTGAATGAGGACCCACTGTGTGTTAGCTGCAAAAGAGGACCCACTGTGTGTCTGCTATGAATGAGGACCTACTGTGTGTCAGCTGTGAATGAGGACCTACTGTGCATAAGCTGTGAATGAAGACCTACTATGCGTCAGCTGTGAATAAGGACCCACTGTGTGTCAGTCACCTTTAACCTCTCACCCAGCTCCTCTCTCACCCTTCAGACAGACAGAAGAGGGATGCCAGGAAAGAGCCCGGGACTCACATGATTCGTGTAGACCCCTTCATAGACCTCGCCAAAGAAGCCTTCACCAAGAATACGATTAAGGACTACGTCTTCACGGGCAACACCATACTGTGGACCTGCACAGAGGGAGAAAATGGGGGTGGGGGATCCCAGAATCCTGAGTCTAGCTGGCCTCCCCGGGAGAACCTGAGTGTGCAACAACAAAGATCTAAGGGCTTGACTGGGAAATGGCATCTAAACTGTCCCATTGTCTCAGATCCAGGGATATGTATCACCCAGCTCCCTGCTCCCTGGTCCCTGGGTCCACATTTTTAAGGCCCTCACTGAGCTACACAGGTCCACGTTAGGCCGATCTGCATAGAATCTCAGCTTTCAAACCAAGGGTCCCTTGGGTCTCCCCTGACAGAGAACATGCAGATGAGGATGAAGGTTCATCCCAGAAGTCCTTGTGATGTCACCACCCGGGGTCCCGACTATGGTCACAGTGGTGGTAGGGTAACCAGCCTCTTTAAGAACCCAGGACCCACCTCCTGGCCTTCGCAGGGTCTCATCAGGAATCTCT
Source organism: Ellobius talpinus (assembly GCA_001685095.1). Classification (NCBI taxonomy): domain Eukaryota; kingdom Metazoa; phylum Chordata; class Mammalia; order Rodentia; family Cricetidae; genus Ellobius; species Ellobius talpinus. Next base: position 43,231 of record LOJH01001137.1, read on the forward strand.
GCATAGATGTCTGATTCTGTAACGACAGAAAAGGGCCCGGCCCATGGGCCCAGTGCCCTTACTGAGCACAGCCAGGAACTAAGCCATGACTCCTACTTGGAAGCCAGGACAGGCAAAGGAGTGAGTGAAGATGGGCCATGCAGGAGAGGCCAGGCTCCTGTACCAGGAGTCAAGGAAGACACCTCAGTTTGAAGCCATGCTCACTCTCTCAGTTTTGCCAGTTTCAATAATGCATTACCCCTTTGACTTTATTATTAACTTGGTGTCTTCATCTCTCTCAAATCCACATGCTGAAGCCCTACCCTGTGGTAAGATGGCTGGCGTGGGTCTCTGGGAAGTGACGAGAGTTAGGTGACATCATGAGGAGGGGACTCCTATTACAAATTAGTGTTCTTAGAAGAAGACACACTAGAGTTTGCTCTCTCTACCACGTGACCACACAGCAAGGAGGCACACCCAGAAGAGAGCCCCCACCAGACAGAATCTACAAAAACCGGACCTGCTAGCCCTCCAGAGCTGAGAGAAATAAATGACTGGTTTTGAGTCATTCAATCTATTGTATTATGTTTGTGCCCTGAAAGCTGACCAAGATCAACACAGTACCTTGGTACAAACTATTCTGCTAGGCAGTGGTGGCTCACGTCTTTCATACCAACACTCGGGAGGTAGAGGCGGCCGGACCTCTAAGTTCGAAGCCAGCCACTAATGGTATTTTTGAGCCATCATTAAGAAATGATCAGGAAGGTGGGTTCCTGTGACTTGCAGAGAAGGCTTGGTAACATCAGGAGAGGAAGCAGAGGAGATGAGGAAGCATGAGGGAGAGGCAGAGGCCGAGGTTACAGAGAACATGCTTACCTATGCTACAACTCTCTGAGAGTTGGGACCGCCGAGCCTCCAGGTTTCTGTAGGAGAAGGTCAAAGGGCAGGAGTGGCTGACCTCAGAGCCCTGCAACATTCCCCTCAGGCAGCCTCACTCTGCCTCTGTCCACCCACTCAGCTCTGGCTGGATCTTGAAAAGCAGCCGACCTGGCTGTCAGTGAGTTGGGAGTATAGCCCAGGACTCCAAAGGGCAAGAGTGGAAGGAAAGGCAGGAGCCCACTTCTCAAGACAGCACCAGGTGGAACAGGGACTAGCCCCACACTTGTGTATGGGGAAGGAACACACACCACACTGGAGTGCCGAGACTCCAGTGTTCTCTCAGGAAAACGGGAGATGGGGCTTCACCATGCTCTTTCAGCCCTAGCCTAGAGTATGAGCTTAGGTCTCTACCATGGCAACCCTCTCATACTCACAGCGTGGGGATCTGAGGCAGGCTGTTTCTTTTCTCACCATCTAGGAGAAAAATAGAGGAAGGGAGGCTTGGAACCAGGGATGTATGGGCCTGAATGGATGGCGGATGGGGTGCTGCTTCCAAGGCTGTCCATCAGCACCGTAGTGGAAACGACTTGGGCAGGAACTAGAACCCTACTTGTAAACTTCCTCCTGCCGATATCACATGCTCCAGCCTTGCCCATTTCCTGAGCGGTCCCCAATCAGGGTCATGCAGAACAGAACAGTCATAAGCTAGCCAAGGCTCCGATATGCCAAGTGGCAGACGCAGCGCCTCCAGAAGTTACTTCCGGCTGCTGACCACCGAGAACTGACTCGGTAGCACCTCCCCACACTCCCAAAATCTTTGCTTCCACTTAAGGGCCAATACCTGCCCTTCCCTCTGATGTCCTCTGCTGGGCAATTCTATGTTCAGAGAGAAACCTACCTTTCTTGGCATTCATGATAAGAGAGCCTTTGTGTTCTCCCTGCAGCCTGCAGTAGCCATCTATGAGGTCAGCCATGTTTTCAGCCTCCGCCAGGGACGAGGTTTTGATGGACAGGGACTGTAGAGAAGAGGCCAGCCACCGGTGAGAAAGCAGAGCCTCAGCTAGAGTCCATCCCACAAGGAGGAAGAAGAGGTTACAGGATCTGACCCTACCTCAGTGGGATTCCGCCCACACCTTTCCGGAGTATTGTGTGTGTGTTGTTAGAGATAGCCACCAGGGGGCACACTGGCCATCCCTCCCGCTGGCTACCCAGGGCTCTTAGCTGCAAGGCTAGTTCTGGGTCAAGCTGTTTCTGATCTCTGAGCAGGCAGCACAGTGCCTTGTGTTTTGGGAGTGCTCAGTTTGTATGGGTAGAAACTAAGAAGTGGGAAGTGGGTAGGATTAGCAGCTCAGCACAGGCTGGTGAACGGAGAGAGACAAGTGTTTGGTGGTCTGAGGTCTCTCCCATATTTCTACCTACAAAAAAGCCCCAGGTCCCTCAGGTCTTGATGTCTAAACCATTGCTTATTTGCTAAATGTTTGGCTTCTGCTGTGTTTCTTATTTTCACTTGTCTCTACCTAAAGCCTTTCTACTTCTTTCCTGATAAAGACATAATTTTCTTATTTCCTTAAATCTTGTCATTATCATACTGGGTAGAGTTTTAGTTTGGTTTATACTGGCTTCTTTATTAGGGGGTGGAGAAGAGAGGCCGCCAAGTTGTCACTGTGTGAACATGGAGGTCAGAGGAAAAGCCACACAGGTCATTTCTCTCCTTCCACTATATGGGCTGGGGCCAGGGGATTGAACTTAAATTATTGGGCTTGGTCGTGGGTGCCTTTATCTTGCCAGTCATGGGTACAGTTTTCTTAACAAGACCCTTCAGTCCCTGTTAGACTGACAGAGAACCCTTAGTCCATGTTGGACTCAGAGAGGCCAAATTGAATAAATTTCACCCACAGAACTCCCAGGTCCCCCAGAGAAGCTCACCTGGGGGGCGCCCTCGATGCCCAGTTGCAAGACCGCCTGGTCCTCTTCCAACGGGAGGCACCTGATAGACTTGATCTGCTTGAACTCAGCCAGGCACGTAGGCTGTGAAAGAGGCAGGGAGAAACCGAGGGCCATTCAACCCCAGGATCTGACCAAGGGAACGGGTCAAGATGGGGGTGAGGAAGGATGAGGGGTGGGGAGTGGGCAGTCTCTTTTGAGGATAGAGAGAATAAGGCTGGAAGGTCCATCTCAGATGGCAGAAGAAGAAGGGAGGGAGGTCCTCTTGTCATGGTCAGATGACAAGTTGGCAATAGAGCCAGAACTGGACCCAGGTCCCCAGGGAGTCCTGGGAGAGGCTCTGCCTTATGCACTACAAGAATGGCAATGGCCTTCTTTCGCTTCTCACCCCACTTCGTGCAGCAGCAGCAACATGGCCAGTAATGAACCATCCGGCATGTGCTGCTAGCCCCAGATCCTCTCAGCAAATCTACACCACAGGCCTGGCCTTATAAAGACTCTGCCCTGAGCAATGGGGAATGGGGGAGAAGAGCTGATGGGGAGACTGGAGAGCGGGCAGGGAAGAGGAAAAGACCTCTGGGCTGGAGCTAGGTGAGACTTGCTCTCGGGCCCTCTCTACCTTTGTATCTTGACTTGTCAGCTGACGGATGCCTCTAGGGCCGATGACCAGGTCCACGGTAATGTTCCATCCTTGCTGGAATAATAGGAAAAAGGTATCTGTTTCCCATGCCACCCACTCATTTTCATAAACTTTAAGAAAATCATATTAAGGTGGACTCAAAACAGCCATCTCTCCCATCCCTGCACCTTAAACCACACCATACAGTTTGCCTCTTCCCATCACTTTTCTCTCCCCGCCCACTTCCCTCTCTCCCCCACACTGGCCCCCTGGAGTCCTATCCCAGAGGCTTGGAGGTCAGGCAGTGTGAGGTTAAGAAGAAGAGGCTATTACAATGAGCTCGCAGCGATAGGTCTCTTGGTCGATGTTGGCAAAGCCTGCCAGGGTATTGAAGAACTTCATGACGCATTCTTCCTCCCGGAGTGAGGCATACTGCTGGAAGGTCTGCTGGATCATCTTCCGGAACTGCTTGGGCTGGAAAGGGGTTGGGCAGTGCTGAGTCAGTTCGGGTTCCTGCCTTAGGACTTAGGGAGAGGCTGCCCGTTGTTGCAGCAGGGCTCGCAGGGTCCCTACCATGGCAGAAGCCCCAGATGTATTCCCTAAAGCTCACAACTGTCTCTACAGAAGTTCACCCTCACCCTGGAAGGGAAGGCAGGAGACATGGAATCTTATGACCTGGGTCATAAAATAAATCAAGCCTCTGAGGCAGTCTTGAGCCAGGTGTATCTCATCCTGATTCCCAGGCCTGGAGAGCCTACCACACACACACATCAGCTGTCTTATGTCTGGTAGGCTAAGGCCATAGGTTCTCTTCTCCTGTCACTATGGCTCTTATCCCAGGACACACACTGAGCAGGGCTTACCAGACTCCTTGCCCTCTGCTTCCCTCACCTTTAAGTTTTCCTGCATCTGCTTCGGGAAAAACAGGTCCAAACCCACTTCTTTTCTGAAAGAAGAAAAAACAGAAGCTGCGTTCGATAGACACACTGGACATCCGGCCAACCAAAAGGAGGTAAGAAGGCTTGGAGTCCAGGGAAGTGAGCCCTAGGGCCCTGGGCTGGGGAGATGGACAGGTGGACAGGACAGCAGGAAACTGGGGGAAGGGTGGGGGAGGCCATGCCCAACATGGAACTTACTCCAGGAGTTCAAAGTTGGACTTCTTATCCAATGCATTGTGAGGCATGTCCTTGAAGAATCTCCTGGGGAGAGAGACAGAGATAGCCTGGAGAAGGGCGGATAGCTGGAGGGGGAAGCCCTCAGAGTAGGGCATCTAGTGTCCATGTGTTGGCCTGTAAATAACTTTCTCTACCAGATATCAGGACCATGGGAGTGGGGGTGGGGGTAGATTCAAAGAGCAATAAAACCAGATATTTATGAAACTGTCAGGAAAGAGGAAGCCGGCGAATTTCTTTCCTGGGAGACTCTAGCCTATGCTTTAGGGCTTGGGTTTCACAGTTGTACAACCAAGAGAGAAAATAGCTCTACCAGCATCAGTAGAGACAAACAACCCTTGGGCTCTGAGGGCAATGGCACTCGCCACCAAGCCTGAGGTCACATGGGATAGAAGGAGAGAACTGGCTCCAATAAGTTGACCTCTTACCCCACCCCGACACACGCACACGCATGTGTACATATGAATGAAATGTTTAAAAGCAATAATCTACAGCAGCTTTCAGCCCAAGGACATCATCTCCCAATGTGGGGGGGTATTTGCATTTCCATCTAGATAATTAACTGTCGTACATGTAAAAGTTTAGAATTCACAAGAAAAAAATGAAAATAATAATCTTATTGCCAGGTAATATAAAATATTTCCCATCTTTAAGTCATGTATCTATATAATAGATGTGATATGACTATATATACTATGTATTATGACTATATGAGGTAATGAGGTCTACACTATAAACAATAATGTGGAATATAATAGTTCAAATTATAATAGCTTATTTGTAGCAATTGTGGTTTTAATATGAGATTAAATAGACAGTGCCCCCAAGTATACCAAACTTCCTACACCATCAAGGTCACTGTGACTAGTAACCAATCATCAGCTATTGTAGACACTGCCCTACTCTTGATCTTCCATTACAGTCCCTCAGGGTCCCTTTAGCGCAGATGGTCACAGGTACCTGGCCATCCTTCTGCACTAACACTGTGAGCAGACAGGTGTGTGGGAATACGAAACAGTGGCCCCAGGTAATTGGGACATAGAAATGCTCTCGCTTCCACTTTATTTATTTAGGCTATTTAGGATCTGTGTCTCTGTGTGTACTGGCACATGCATGCATGCATGCCCTCTGCTGCCTGTGGAGGCTAGAATAGGATGCCAGACCCCTTTGAGCTAGAGTTCCAGGTCTTCGTGGGGGACTCGGTATGGGCGCAAAGGGCTGAATTTCAGTTGTTTGATAGAACAGTAAGCACTCCTAATGCCTGAGACATCTCTCCAGATCCTACAGTGTTTCTTCTTGGTAGGCTAAAAGACAAACGTAAACAAGGCTGTGTAAAAACTCAGGACCCCACGCATTCCCATACTCTGGGTAAAGAAAGGACACTACACCATGAGTCATAGGAGAAACACACCCCACCCGCAACGTCCAAACGTCCAGCATGGGTTGCTCGATCCTTAACAGGTTTTAAGACTCAGTAACTTGGAATATACTCTCAAACACACTATAAAGCCATAGAAATGATTACCCCTTGATGAATATTAATACTAATTTTAGAAAACCAAATGCATTGAAAAACTTCTGAATAGAATTGCCTCTTGCTGAGGCCATCCCCGGTTAAGTGAATTTCATTTACTTTTAGGGAGTTTTTTTTCTTTTCCTTTCCTGCATGTTCTTAGCATTCCATAGTAAATTAGCATTACTTGTTCACATGGAAAAAATTAGAGGTAGTGAGTATCATAAGACCAGGGGCTACGTAAACCTCCCAAGGACATGGTCTTCAGAGGAAGTCTGCCCACCATTACATATGGACTTCATGGATTGCCCTATTCCTTCCTCTTACTGATTCCCTGGGGCAATGAACACTAAGATCCACCCCTTTCTTAGATGTCAGATATATGAAGGAAATGTTTATCCATGAACTTCACCGAGCAGTCATTTACAGTTCCCTCCTACCTTACACACACACACACACACACACACACACACACACACACGGCCATTACATGTGTTTGTTTTCACTGTTTGACATAGAAGATTAAAAGTAACACAAAGTGAAAAAGAGTGAGAGGATGAGCCCATGGTGAGAGGGGCTCAGTGGTGTGGCAGGAGCCGCACACCGGCCATGTTTAAAATGCCTAGGGAGGAATGGAGTACAGCAGAAAATTAAAACTCTCTTATTTTTCTTATTCAATCAAGAAGGGGCACATATGACTGAGTATGGTGTGGCCGGGACAATTCATGATTGCCTGGGGAATACTACTGAATCCTAGTTAACAATATTGGAATAAACCTCCATCCTACCTTCTGCCAAGCAGAGAGAAGAGGTAGAAAGTCTTAAATCATATCAAATGAAGAGAAGCTAGGAAATGAAACAAAGAAATAAGGTGATACCTGGAATCTTAGCGTGTAGCAGGAGGGTCGAAAGTCTGAGACTAACCTGAACAGTGTGTTCTAGGTGAGGCTGGGCTACAGAGTCAGTCCCTGCCTCAAAACTAAACTAAACTAAAACCTGCAGTTGTGTTGTATATGCTTAATTTACCAAACAAATTCCTTGCCTGGGCCTAAGTGCCCTCAATGGGGGCAACTTGCCACTGCCCCCTTCCTCCCCCAGCCTGAAACACTTATCTATATCTGGAGGTGCTTCAGATTGCTCCACGTGGTGCTGGCAGCATCTAGAGATGTGTGCCACAGTTTGCACACATGGAGACCTCATTGTGACAAGAAATCACCCAGCTCTAAGTGCCCCTAAATGAGCACTTAGGAAATGAAGAACCGTGGCTCATCCCCTCCCCCACTTCTCTCTTTGGGTTTGGATAGAGCAGTGCCTGGAAAGGGGGTGCACCTATGTAGGGCAGGTCTGAAGGCTCAGAAATCACAGGATGGCTGGATAGCAGGAGGAGCTTCAATTATGAGATATGACAGGCCTGTCCAGGGTGACGCCACCCTCCACCTGAGTGTCCCTGTGGTTAAGTTCAATAGTGGAGGCTTTAAAAGTTTCCCAAGCTAGTGCCACCTGCTTCCCATCATATTCCTAGAAAACCTCAGAGCAAACCCTCCCAGGACTGTTCTAGATTATGTGGTTGTTCACACTCGCAGGAGGACTAAGTGAGCTACAATATGTGCCCTAGATAATGCACACTGGCTTGCTTCACGGAGCTGTGTTCTAACAGTACAGATATTGACTGTCAAGGAACCAACAAAGAGGATTTTAGTTCTATCTGAGATACCGTTGTGGTGGTTGGAATGAGAATGGCCCCCATAGGCCCATATGTTTGAATACTTGGTCTCCAGTTGGTGGAACTGTTTGGGGAGGATTGGGAGGTGTGGTTTTGTTAGAGGAGGTGCATCACTGGGGGCAGGCTTTGAGGTTTCGACAGACTCTCAACATTCCCAGTATTCTCTCTGCCTTGTGATTGTGAATCAAGATGTGAGTCCTCAGCTGCTCCTTCATTCTGCCATCATGGACTAAGCTGTAAGCCCTCTGAAACTGTGAACCCAAATTAAATGCTTTCTTTTATAAGTTGCCTTGATCATGGTGTTTCATCATAGAAACAATAAAAAAAAACCCTAAGTCAAACTAAGTTGGTACCAGGAGTGGAGTATTGTTATGGCAGGCCCAGCTACGCTATTTTTTTAAAGGAATGTGGATGATATAGAAGGAGGAGCTGGCTGTGTCCTGCCGCCCGGCTAGCTTAACCCCCGAAATAACCACACAGAAATTGTATTTATTCAAATTACTGCCTGGCCCATTATTCCTAGCCTCTTATTGGCTAACTCTCACATATTAGTTTAACCCATCTCCATTAAT
>LOJH01001138.1:0-15638 GCA_001685095.1 Ellobius talpinus
TCTCTCTCTCTTTCTCTCTCCTCTCTCTTTCTCTTGTTTGTTTCCCCAAGGCTGCTGTGATTCAGTTCTTGATCCTGTATGCTGTATTGCTGTGGTAGGCAGGAGCCCAAAGACGTTCTAGTTACCCTCAATAGAGTTGCCTTGACAGCCTGCTCACTCTGTTTATCTTCTGTCATCCCAACACAATGCTGATCAGTCTAATATGTGCAGTGAGATCTCATCAATAGTTTAGTTTCTATTTTGTTTGATCAAAGAGCTGAGAAAATAATTTAGCTCTTAGACCCGCCCTTACTGTGATTACCAAGGAGGTCTGAGTCTTCTGGAAGTCTGGCTTGCAGAGGTTTTAAACCAGGCTATTGTGTGACTTCTGGGAAAGGGGGAATAAGCATCAATAAACCCCAGAGAGGCCACCGACAACAGACCAAAGAAACGAGACTACCAAGTGTAGCTCAGTGACCTAGTGAGCCTATGGAGGTGACTTGTAGGAGCATGGTGACTCAGAGAGGCAGCCGTGTCTCCAAAAGGCTCACCCCAGCATGTGGGTGAATCAGAAAAGTGGAATCCCTGGACCTCTATACACAGCTTGCGGGCGGCTCCATGGGACAGTCTCCTCTCCCCCAGAAATCCTTTACTGCTTTTATAACCTTGGGAAGGGGCCTTGTGAATCCCGGACCCTCAGAGACCAGGAGGCATTGTTAGGTTTCTGAGTCTTTCAAGCGAGTGTGTCCTCCTTCCAACTGTGCAGCACACTGCTGTGTGTTTACACAAACCTCTGTGTTGAATATGGGAGGGCGTGGCGGGTTGCCTTTCTGTGCTGCTCTTGCTAAACACTACCTGATGTTTATTGGCCTTTCAGCACAACTGTCCTGCCTGATTCTTACTTATAGAATCATTTATAAAGGGCCAGCTAACTGTGCCTGTGGGGCGATTCCAGGGCGTCACACAGTGTCATAAGTATAGTTCTATTTTTACCCCTTCATGTATCATCAGTGGCTGCTTTTAAACCATCCACAATCACTGAGTTAAGTAGTTGTGGCAGAGAACATATGGTCTGCAAAGCCTAAAATATTTACTATCTGCCAGTTTATAAAAAAAAATGGTTGCCTAATCCTGATTTAGAATAACAAGATAAAATTACATGATTACTGTTAACTCATAAAAATCTAATTAGCTATTAGTCTGAGTTTGCTTTCTGGAATAAGCAGCCATTTATTCGTTCAACAACAAATATGTATTGAATGCTCACTGTGTGTCTGCTTCTGGAGATGTAGCAAAGAATGACGCAAACAGAGGCCCCTGTTCTTGTGGGATTCACACTATAGTGAGATGTCTTGGACATTAGCACAGGAGTAAGTTGTAAACATGCGAGTATTAATCACAGTGTCCACTAGTGAGAACCGTGCCCTGTCGTAGTGACCGAGCCAGACCACTCCCCGCCTTGCTGCTCTGCAGCCGAGCTCCTGTATTAGCTGTCTCTCTTGCTGCTGGGACAAAATACTTACCAAAGCCACTTAAGAAGAGAAGGCTTTGTTCTGGCTCGAGTGACTGGGAAGGCCTGGTGTCAGGAGCTTGAGGTGGCTGGTCGCATGGCGTCCACAGCCAGGAAGCAGAGATGAATGCAACCCAGTGCCTCTTCCGCTTTTCATTCAGTCCTGGGCCCCAGCCCCTCGAGTGTGCCCCCACACTTGGGTCCATTTAATTTAGAAAATCCCTCACAGACGTGCCCAGAGGCTGGTTTCTGTAATGATCAGCATCATGGCCACATAGGTATTATTATCTAGCCCATTGCCTATAAAGTATGCTTGCTAGACATGTGCCAATTTGCCAGAGTATACATATTGGCCAGTTTTCTCTAAATTATGTATGAAGTCACAACATCTTGTTTATTATACTAAGAATACTTACTTTATCGTCTGTTTTGCCTGCTTTTAATTAGAAAATTTACCCGCAAAATCTAGTTAGTATGGATTTAGAAAGGAAATATTGTACCAGAATCTAGTTGTATGTTAGGTAAATGGCGTTTATCCCAGAAAGTCTGAGTGGTTCAGTAGTAACACTTCTATTTATATTATAGAGCATGAAAATAAAATGTATGGGGGAATGTAATCTCTAACAAAAATCCAATCCCCAGTCATGACTTTAAAAAGAGAAGAAGCAGCAGTCAGTCATCAGATGTAGGATGTACAGTTGGTTATATTGTGGACAACCTTGCAAGGCTTTTCTACGTAGGATACAAATGAGGTAAGGATGGCCACTTCCATTAATATCAGCAATGTAACAAAGATAGCAGCCAATGCAGTTAAACAAGAGAATTCAATTAAAGACAGAAGAACAAGGATGAAAAAATAAAATAAAAGCGCTTCTTCTTCTGGAAAATACCAAATGGCAGATGACACCAGTATAGCGGGAGGGCCAGGAGGACCCGGGGTCCCAGGATTAGGAGGCCGCAACAAATCCGCATAGGATTTGTCAGTGGTCTTAGGCGCCACGGTTATGGTTGAGGCCTCGGGGCTCTTGGAGATAAAACCGAAGACGAGAATTGAATCCCTGTCACCAAGCTGGGCTGCCAGGTTAAGGACATGAAGATCAATCCCTGGAGGAGATTTACCTGTTCTCCCGCCCACTAAGAAACCCAAGATTATTGACTTTTCCTGGGAGCATACCTAAAGGATGAGGTGTTCTGACGATCATGCCAGCACAGAAACAGACTCAGGCTGGCCAGCAGATCAGGTTCAAGGCTTTTGTCACTATTGGGGACTACAATGGTCATGCTGGTCTCAGTGTCAGATGCTCCAAGAAGGTAGCCACTGCCATAAGAGGGGCCATCATTTGGACCAAGCATTCCATTATCCCTGTGCAGAGAGGCTACTGGGGGAACAAGACTGGTAAGTCTCAACTGTTCCGTGCAAAGTGACAGGCCGCTGTGGCTCTCTGTTGGTGTGTCTTATCCCTGCCCCCAGAGGCACTGGCATAGTCTCTGCTCCTGTGCTCAAGAAGCTACTGATGATGGCTGGTACTGATGTCTGCTACCCATCAGCCAGGGTCTGCACTCCCACCCAGAGCAACTGTGCCAAGGCCACCTTTGATGCCATCTCTAAGACCTAYAGCTACCTGACCCCCAACCTCTGGAAAGAGACTGTGTTCACCAAGTCTCCTTACTAGGAATTCACTGAGCATCTTGTGAAAACCCACACCAGAGTCTCTGTTCAGAGGATCCAGGTCCAGCTGTGGCTGTCGCATAAGGGTTTTTATATAAGAAAAATAAAGTGAATTAAGTCTGTTAAAAAATAAAGAAAAATAAAATAAAACTATCCCCCAGTGCAGGTATTTTGATAGATAGTCCAAAACTAGACTAGATATATATATACGACAAATTAGTCAGTGAAATGATAGCCTGTCAAATCACTAGAGTAATGGGTGGGATTTTTTTACAAATTGTTTATTTACACTATATTCAGATAGATACTTGCCTGCATTTATGTAAGTATACGCCGTGTGTGCCTGGGACCCACAGAGGTTAGAAGATGACATCACATCCCCAGGAACTGGAGTTTACAGGCCAGTGTGCGTAGGAGGGAGTGGCTCTGTGCGCGTTTTTAACTTTGACTTTAAAAGCAGCCCCCAATGCCAGAGCAAGTGCTCCCCGCCTGGTGAGCAAATGGAACAGCGACACTATTAGATTTTTAATGTCTGTAATTTAAGGAAATTAGTTGATTTAGATCAATTTGAGTTTGTTTCTATTGGTGAGGTTATTAGTAAGAAGCCTCAAATGTTCTCTAGTTTTGGACTGGGATTGGAGATGTGTATATAAACTAGTCTTTATACATATACACATTGGCATATCAGTTCATGTGATGCATGGGTTGGGCTATGCCTCTATCCTCTGGGAGAGCTAACAGCATTAGAATACCATTAACTGTGAGCATCCCTGAAACCTGGAGCCAAGTCCTAGAGCTTGTCACCAGAAACAGGAACCAGGATTTCTAAAAGTGACAGACCAATCCCCGGATTGGTGCAAGACAATTCCAAGATGAGCCTGAAGCCTCTGATGGTCCTAAAAAGAAGTCCGTATTTAGTGAGAAGAGGGAGACCTGGCAATTGAGCCCAGGAACCAACTCTGGAGTCCACATCGGGAGAATCTGCCTCCATTTCATTCAGCTCACAGCATGGGTCCCTTCCTGTTGGTCATGGAAGTGCACTAGCTTCCCATAGCTGTGACAGATCTGACATGAGATAACAGGAGAAAAGGTGGCTGCTAGACCTGAGTTTGGGAAGTTTAGATATATGTTAAGGTGCCTGTTGCTTTGGGTCTAAGTTGGGAATTACATCATAATGGGAACGCAGGCTAGAACATAGATGCTCATTTGCTGGTGGCCATGAAGCAAGAGAAAGAACAGGAGGCATGCATCTTAGGATTCCCTTATCAGCTGTTATCCCAGTAACCAGAGGCCTTCCATTAGGTCTCCCTCAGAGTCTACCACTTCCCAGAACTGCCATGGGTCAGAGACCAAGTCTTTAAAGCTTGAGTTTGGGAAAGATTCCAGGTCAAAATTTTTAGAAGGGACTAGGAGGATGGCTCAGCAGTTACTGAGAAATCCTGAGAACTAGAATTACAATCCCCAGAGCACACTTCAAGCCAGTTGACTTGGTAGCCCACCCACAGTCACAGTGAAGGAAACAGACTGACTCCCCAAGCCAGCTGGCTCAGTGAGCTCTGGGAGAGACCATGCCTCAGGGTCTAAGTAGAGGAAGATGCCCGTGTCTACTTCTGTTTTCCACCTACATGCACACACATGCCAATTGTTTTCATTAAAAATAAAACCCATAATAAGGAGCAGAGGCCTCAAGTTCTGAAGAATTCCTACCTGTCCCTTAAGTCAGTTCACATCATAGGCGAAGTCTGCTATGGAGGATAAGCGCGTGTAAAACCAGGTACCTTTTGTCGTGTGCCATCCACTGACAGCATGCTGCAGAACCCTTCGCTTTTCCCCACATGTGGCAACACTGTGGGAGAAACACTGTCACCTTCCTGCTGTGTTCCTTAGAAGCAAGATGTGGTCCTTTCCTCAGTGAGTAAGAGGTTGATATGAGAACATGGCTCTCCTCATATAGAAATCCAGTTAACACACATGGAAGTCAAAGGGGAAATAGGAAGTCACCATTAGCAGATAGATATCCTTGTGGTAAGCCTCATAGGCTGAAGCTTCTAATAGATGCTGGAAATAGCAGGTGAAAGTTTCAGGAGACGTGAGACTCGGATAAACCTCAAAAGGGAAATGAATGCCCTGAAGTGAACGCCAGCCAGATCATGTAATTCACATGAACACCAGAAGTGGAATGTGTCAGTGTCCCGGCCCCATGATAGGGTGCACAAAGAAGGATGTGGTACTTCTTGCATGTCCTCATTTTCAGTGATGCAAATGTCTTACCCTGACTGGGGAGCATCACACAAAACAACTCATTAGGACACTCCCAAAGTGTCGAGGTTATATGTGAGGCAGCAGGGAAGACTGGGGAACACTAAGGGGACAGTGGGGGACATGGCTAAAAGCAACGTTGGATGATCCTAGAAACAGGACATTTCCTGGAAAAATTGACAAATTCAAATAAGGTCTGTAGATATATGCCTACATAATTATATTATAGTTGCATAAGATGAGATCCATGAGAGGAGGTTGAGTTCCGGGTGTAAGGTGACAGTAGACTGACTGTTCTTGGTTTTTCAACTGAACAAAAGTAGAAGCTAAGGTAACTTACTGGCACCTCACTTTAAATTGCTGCACCCTTTTACAGAGGTGTTTACACAGCTGTCAGTTAATAAATACCTAGGTGGAAATGATGGGATTCGTTCTCATTTGCAGTAGTGGTGTCCTGTTTTTTCCCATTGTGCTTATTTCATTACAGATATAGATGAGAGTAAAACCTGGGGCATAACAAAGGAAGCAGCCTCTTGCTTTGAAATACGGTTCAAATTGAATTATGGAGGTTGGAGTTCCTAAGTTTGACTTGTTTACTTTGTGTGGCCGTGTCCTCCTTTGAAATAATTACCAAACTCTGAAAGAGTTTACTTAAAATTAGCATGTATAAAGCCCCACAGATTTGAAGGATTTACTTAATTCAGTTCATCAAAGGCTCTGGATTTCCTTCTGTGGACTGTGGACACAGTGAGTTCTGTGTTACACTTCACATGTATGTTACTGCTGTAATGGTAGTCATGCAGTTATCCCTGCATGCACACAGGCAACCGTGATCATGGTTACGTAATAGTCGTGGAAGAGGCTAAGGAAAAGAGGGTGAAAGCAGGGAAATTGGTGTAAACTTTTTTTCTTCAACATTAAACAGCTGGTTGTTTTGTTCAGAGGGTAAATTTAATGTGTGCATTCCTCATTGCTATGAAGGGACATCACCCTTCCATTGCCCTAGGTAACCCACAGCAGTGGTTGGCTGTGTTGATGCTGTATGCATGATGGCATGAGTTTCTTGCAGCCTTTTTATTTTTGCTTGGTGCATCGTATGGGAGAGCAGTGCCTCAGGCATGCACAGTGGAAGCCATACTGCCCTGTGTTGACATAGAATTGCTGTTTGTTTTCTCTATGTGAGCCTATGAATCCAGCCTGTCATGCAGAAGCGAGCATTATAATGGAAGCGCTTACTGTCTTGCGGCAGCTCATTCCCCAGTGACACTTTTAAAAGTCTGAGTTTGGCTGCAGAGTGCTTTAAATTTCTAAACGGACTATAGATTGGGGCCATGGGGCATTTCATTTCATAGGAAGCATGCAACCCGCAGTGGCTACAAAGCAATTTTTGTAGATCTATAGCCGCGTCAATGACCAGTGTTTGCCCTTGGAGTTGTTTTAGACCAGAATGTTAAATGTTTTGACTGTACAGGAAATTATTTGGTATTAATATTAGGTTACTATAGATGCCTAAGATAATGCCAGTTGGTACACACTGGGCTGTCAAGTCATCTTTGTTATTGGGTGGGCACATCTAGGGGCTCCTGGTGGCTCAAGGTATCTCCTGAGTGTGACAAAGAAACACTCAGAAATATGTACCAAATTTTATATTCTCTAAAAGTGGGATGCCTAAGCCCCTCATAAGAACTTGAGGATTATTTTACAGTCATGCTTTCGTAACTATTGCCTTCTTCCTGTGGTGGAAATCATCGGCCTTCCATTTGCTATCCTGTGCAAGCATTATTATTAGAGTTACTCAAGGCAGTCCCCGCAGACTCCAAGACTGAGATACATAGATGTGTGTCTTGCAACCTCCAGTGGCTTGAATTGAGACAGAAGTTTCTGTCTCTACTCAGCAGTGATTCTTGTCAGTAGTGTATTTGGCTATGGGAGAACAAGACCTGTGGAATCAACATATAGTTAGTGTCTGCTGTTCTGATCACGTGACTACCACTCAGAGGAATGCGGGGACATTGTGTGTGTGTTGGGTGTCTCTTTCATATTCATTGTAACAGAGGGATAAGGTAGAGCATAAAATAGCAATACCCCCATGCTGTGAGTGCTTGGGCCTTGAGGGTGGTGTTAAATTCAATACTTTTGAATTCTGCCATGTCTTTAGCCTTAGAAATGCATCTAAACCTCCGGGCCAGGAAGGGAGCTAATTGTATAAAGGACCTTCGTGATGCTTAGTTCAGAATTATGCATCAAGCCTCTACGTGATTGGTATCTCTCTCTTATCAATAAATGTCTTTTTATTTTGTATTCTGAGATGATGAGTTACTGTATATTCTTCATGCAAAGGGAGGGAGGACAGAAAAGACGTGATTCTCACCTCAAGAAACTTGCATTATATGTGAAGAAATAATTGAATGAACATTAAATTACTGGGAATTAAATAAATGCTGTTGCTGTATCAGCAACAGAAATCAACAGTGGCGAGGCAATGCCCCTCTTCAGTGCTAATATACCTCCCTCATTGTGTGTCTTAGTGAATCTCTGATTGCTTATTAGAAATTGATGTTACAATATTGATTGGCTATCACCGGTGGGTGAATGCCAGCTTTTTTTTTATTCTTATCCTGTGGGGCTGAGTTCAGACTCCAGAGCTAAGTTTGGCTGGCCGTCTTGGGTTTCTGGGATGTGGTGAAGGCTGTGTCGAATTGCAGCCACTGGTTGATTGCTCCGTGAGTTTGAAAAGCCATGCAGCAGTTTTTGCGTTTTTAAGCAGGTCTTTTGGTAAATATCTTTATCTGCTTCATATTACAGGGGAAAGAAGAAGTCCTTTGCTTTCTGAGCTTTCTTCTCTGCCTTTGTGATCATGAGAGTGAGCTGTTAACTGCATCTTGGTTTCTGTAGTCGCAGTATCAATCCACAGTGTAAAGCCATGTTTCCCTCCTGTGTTTTACAGGCAGCCAGATGCCTCCCCAACCGCCGGGGAGCCAGTCAGAATCCAGTTCCCATCCTGCCTTGAGCCAGTCACCAATGCCACAGGAAAGAGGTGAGTCTTGGGTCACCCCCAGCAGTCCCACTATAGACAAGGTGGATGAGGTTGCTCACCCACACAGATCGTGTTTCTTGTCAAATGAACACAAGCTTTCATGTAACAGAAATCATGAAGAGGAAGCTGTGTTTCTTATAGATTGGGTGACATTTGGCCAAGGGTGACTCAAGAGCCAAAGAATATGCATCATGAAACATCATCTGTACACATTTTGATAAACTAATATCTACATTTGTGTGTATGTGCATGTGTGCATGCACAAGTGTATGCTTATGTGTGTGCTCAATGTGTGTATGTGCATATGTGTGTGTACATGTTCATGTGTATGCAAGTGTGTAAATCTGTTTGTGTGTGAGTGTATGAGAGTATGTGTATGTGTGTGCAGGACAACAGTTTTGACTGATCACTCATTCCTGTGGTGTTTGCCAGCAGGTTTTAAGCACATAGCAAGACCTTGTATAAAATCGTAAGGTCTTCAGACTGGAGTCCACTTGGAAGATCATATGGTCAGCTCTCTGGGGTAGACTGTAGAGTTCACATCGATTGCCTCACTAGAAGGTTGGTGGCACCCTGGTCAGAAAAGGAGCACATGCTTTCCTGATGCTTCCAAACAGATGTTGTCTTGCATCTGCGAACTCTTCATTGGCGTTACCGGGTGCTGCGTGTCACTCCATGGTGTGTTCATAATGCCTGGTGTCCCTTAGGCTTGTCCCTCAGTCCTTTTGTCCTCAGTGGGGAAGGTACTGTCGCTCCTGGGGGCGGAGGGCAAGGAAAGACAGTTTTAACCCAGGTTGGCGTAGAGAAGGGCTGCACATCGCCACTGGGCCAGGGGTGATTTTAACCTAGTTTTGTATGGACTGTTTCTGTTTGTGGGTCAGGTGGGTTTTACCTTTTCCACATAGGCAGGCATAGAGACACAAGGTTCTGAGTGCCGGTGTGCCTGAGTGCTTCTGGGAGAATGGTAGAGATGGCTTTGAAATTTTAAAGTGTGTGTGAGCCATGTGTACTCATGAATTCCATTGCTGGGCCTGCCCCAGATTTCTCATTAGGAGGTTAGGGGGCGCAGTTTAGTCAGCATCGTTGACAAGCGCCCAGCTGTTGCCAGTGTGAGGGATGCAAAGAGGCTGTGGTTCATTGGTCTTGGCTTACAGCTTGGGTCTGAAGTTGGGCCAGTGAGGTGTCAGTAAGAGGAATCTTTCCTGCAGTGGGCACCTACCCACTCAGACCAGGCCAGCACTGAGCAGGACATAGATAGCTCTTGTTTGGAGGCCCTAAAACAGTAAGTACAGCATACTAGGTAGGAAAGAGACGCCCTCACAGCCCCTTACAGCCTTTCCCCAGCCCTTAAAACTGGTAAGATTTGACAACAGGAACATCCATGGGGACGCTGAGTCCGATCGGTTAGCAGGGCAGGTTGTAGGCATTTCCTCTGTAGAGGCATTATCGAGGTTGTTGTTTCCTTCCCTCTTACCGTTAGTGTGGTTTAGCTAATACACTGGCTACCTGACAATCTGGGTGGTTGTAGCAACCATTTCCTTCAAGTAGCAAGTTACTAATTAGTTTTATAAGTTGCTAGATCTTTTATGAGCATATTCCCTAAACCTCCTTCTCTAAAAGAGCTGGCTAGACCGCTTCCAAAAAATGTAAAACATCTTTTTCAAAAGTAGCTCTTAAGTTAAATTATGGGCTGACATAGAGGAGTTAATTTTCCTTTAAAAGTAAGAAAGGAGGATTAAAAGAAAATAAGCTTCTTATTTGTTGAAATTTAGTAAGAAATGTTTGTTCTTAGCACCATTTGATACAATAGAAAAAACACTTGTTTTACATATTTGATAGCTAGTATCTGTTTTTAGACTGTCTCCCTTCCAGACCCCAGGTGTTGTCAAGGCTGGGGGCTGAGATAAGCACGGGAGTGGCTTCCTTTCACATGTGCTGTGATGAGATGAGGGGAACCCTGAGCCCCAACTCTGCTCCTTGTGTGTGTTCTAGAGACACATGCTGTTGCTCACGTCAAGGACCTTGTAAGCACTTACCTGAACACAGGCCCACACAAAGATGCTCTAGGCAGTTTCTGAGCCCTACCTCAAGTCCCCTTAACAGCAGTGTCCTGGAGCCAAGTCCCTCTAGGCTCACGCTGTCGGATGAACTGTTTTAGCTTTTTGTCCTGATGTTATCCCTTCTGCTTGGCCCGTGTGTTCTTCACATCAACAAACAACATACCTGGTTTAAAAGAGGTTCGCAAATGGCAAGGTCTCGCTCGCGTGGGTCTGAACAACTTTGGTATCTGCAGGCCATTACGATGCTCAATACCCTCAAGGACGAGTTTCTGAGTTCCGCAGTCTCTGCTCCTTCCTCTCTCCTGGTGGCTCTGTCGAAGGACGTTGGTCATGAAGCCCTTTCCGCACATTGTACTTGGATGCAGATGACCATGGCTCACTACAGCTGTCTCCTTTCCTGCACACAGATGTGGCAGCATGGCTTCCAGAAAAGGAGAGAGAGGCTTTGATGTTGATTGGTCTCTTCCTTCATTTCTGTGGCAGTGATTCTCAGCCTCTCGCAAATGACCTTTTCACAGTGGTTGCCTATCAGACATCCTGCATATCAGATACTTACATTACGATTAATAACAGTAGCAGAATTACAGTTATGAAGTAGCAATGAAATAGTCACCGCAGCGTGAGGAACTGTACTAAAGGTCCCGGCATGAGGAAGGTGAAAACCACTGTTGTGTGGGGCTCTCTCTACACTTTCGCCTATTTTCCAATGTAACACTCCATTGACACTTCAGTGCTGAAATGTTTACTAACTGAAGGATTCTTTTTTTAAAAAGGTTAAAACTTGAGCTTGATAGTCTGTAATAACATGTATTTATCAGCTTTTGTTGGTGTGACAAAGACCTGGTATAAGTAATTTGACAGGTGGAAAGGTTTGTTTTGGTTTGGGGTTTCAGAGGTTGTAGTCCAAGATCAGCTGGCTCCATGGACTAGGGCTGAGGTGAAGCATCACAGAGAAGATGGCACACTGGAGCGTTACTCTCCTGAGACACCTGGGGAGCACAGATAGACGGGACAGGATAGGCCCTCCACAGAAGGCTTCCTCCAGCCAAGCCCAGCTCCTTCCTAGCTCCCATCACCTCCCAACACTACCATCAAACTATGAATCTGTCCACTAACTCCGAGCCTCCGCGATACAATTATGCAAATGTGATTGAATCTACCACCTTAGGAGCCAAGACCTAAGTACAGGAGGCTTTGGGGGACATATAAACTGTTCCTGGTTCTTGTTTTAAACCAGCTCTTTCTGTGGAACCATGTTACATCATGCACAATTGCCATCATCTGTGCAGAAGGGCTGGCATGTTAGAAAACTGCCCCAGAGGCGGTTAGGCTGGTAGGAGCCTTGTTTATTTTTAGTGTGTACATCTTAGACTTCCTAAAGAGCAATTTGGAAAATTTATCAATGTGTGGCCCATTTCTCAGGACTGCTTGGACTATGGAATAGTCATCTGAGTAGATAAATAAGTATAGTAAGTACTAACATTAAAGGGGGGTCACAGTTTTAACCCCTAAAACACTGTAAACCTAATAAAACTAGTTAATGCCCTTCTGGTTTATTGGATTAGCAATTAGGTAAAAATATTGAAGGAAGCCTTATTTATTTGGACAGATGTAGAGAGGTCAAAATTAATTTTTTGCAAGCCTTTTAATTGAATCCCCTTTTAATTTTCACAGTGGTGCCTAGTTAAATATTCATGTTGATGCTGGTGGCTTTCTGAAGGGCTACACTAGAACTGGAGTCGCAAAACCAACACAGCTTGTTTAACCCTTTTCATCTAGTGTGCCAGCAGGGACTTCCTGAGCGTAATCCCACAGTATTTGAATAATTAGAAGGTAATAATGAGGATTTAATTAGTCCTTAAGATAGGTTGGAACAGAACCCCTAAGAACTTTCCCTCTCGGACACGGATCGCAGGCAGAATTGACAGTTCCGCTAGCTGTGATGTGCTGGAAAATGTATTCTGTGGCTTGAGGCAGTTCTTTGGTGCCGTTGTGTGAGCATCAGATCAACACAGGAGGCATCCTGGGTGAAGTCTTCCAGAATTGTTGAGCAGTGCCCCAACCTTCATTTTCTCTACCTGCCGACCTACATAGAGATCTCGTTTCCCCCTCCCTGTTCAGAAAGAGGAGTTGCCATAGCAGCACGAGTGCTAGCCATGCCTAACTGGGGACCACTCCTGCCCCAGCCGATACCAGCATCAGTGAAATCCAGTAAGTACAGCCAAGAGAAGAGCAGTAACAAAGTGTTGCCTTTTTTATAAATTTCAAGTATTTTGTGTGGTCAAACACCATAGGGTCTTTGGCCATTTGTCCAGAATCACACAAAAAGAAACTTGTCCCTGGAATCTGATCTGGGCAGTGCTGTTTCTCAGCAACTGCATTTTATTAATAAAATTAGTCTGGTACCCAGGAAAGCATGTAACAGACTGGGGGTGGTACACATGGAGATGTTTTTGTGAGCAGCTACAAAAGGAGAGTCAGAACTTAGGCAGTTAGGATTGGCCCTTTAGTGCTTAGGTGTCGTCTTCCCAGCCAGAGGTTTAGGTGTTAATTTATACTGGGTTAGGAAGGAGCGTCTCGATTGCTACCATATTCCTCTTCTATTCTTACAATGTTTCTCTTTACCAACTATTGGTGCGTATCAGCTTCTCTTCCAAGTGAGCAGAATTTCTCATCAAAATTACAGTCATATATTGTATGGAAAAGGCCTTTCTCACACTTTGTATGTTCATATTTGTGCACATGTGTGTACAGGTGCCTTTCTCAACAGCTCTACATCTTATATTTTGAGACAAGATCTACCAGTAGACATTGAACTTAGCAGTTTATCTCTACCAACTGGTGAGCCAGAGAGTTCCAGGGGTCCACTGTTTCCACCTCCTTGGTAATAGGACTACAGGCATGTGCTGACACCCCTGACTTCTTAAGTAGGTGCTAGAGACCCAAACTCAGGCCTCCCGAGCCATCTCTCCAGCTCCTTTCTTGTACTTTCTGGCGCCATGGTGCTGGAAAGGTTCTCTTGGAGTCTCTGTGGGCCCCTGAGCCCCACGAACACACACCCAGATCTACGTGGACAGCAGAGGCACTGTAAGTGCCCGACACTCCCCGAGTCAGCAGTCCGTCAGTGTTCATGCCATTCAGCACAAGTCTCCCGAGCAGAGAACCAAGAGTGGTCTATGCTGACTGTGGCTTCCTGCCATCAGTGTGTCTCCTCTGGCGTTGTGGGGGCATCTGGAGTCTGCACTTCTGGTTTCTGTCTCTAACCCTGCCAGAAGCATCTCCAGCTGAGGCTGTGGCACCCTGTCCTGGAGACCTCACATCTAGAGCCTGTCACTGATTGCACTGATTGCCATCTTACCTCGCCATTCTCTTAGATTCTGAGGATATTTACATGGAAATAAGTAAAAACTTTAAAGTTTCCAATATCATGCCTGGTTTCAAAGTGATAACTATCCCAAAAGCTGATTTGTAAACTGTTGGGGTTTTTTTTAGTTTCTTCTGAATGTTGATTGACCTAATTTCTAATTTTAGTTCATCCTTTTATTACTTCTTTTATCTGCAGGCTGTCTGTCTTAGTGCCTCTTCATTTTGGAGATTATCTGTAATCATAGCACTTCTCTACCCTTCTTCTGCCCCTCCCATGCACCTTCCTGTTCTCTTATTCATGAGGGGTTTTTTTATTAATTGTTATTACACGTTTTCATATACATGTGTTTTCAAGGCTGACCCATTTGTATTAGATAACCAATTGGTGTGCTCTTCCCTGGGGTGGACTATTTCTCCTGCTCCCAGCCTTCCTATAATTCTTTCTACAGGGCTGAGGCCTCGTAGGCTTTCCCCTAAGCACTTTAGCATGTGTGTGTTGCTGTTCTTTTCTTGCCCGTGTTTGGCTAGTCTTTTTGGTGAGACTTGATGGGTATGGCTTCTGATATTTCTCAGAGACACAGTTGCACAGCAAACTCTGATCCTCTGGGTCTTAGAATCTTTCCATCCCTTCCTCCTCTGCAATCCCTGAAGCTAATCTAACTTGCTGCAGTGGATTGTAGATGTGTCCCTTGGAACTGGACTTCGCAGTCTACATTTGATTGGTTGTGGTTTTCTATAATGGTCTGTCTGTTACAGAGAGAAGTTTCCTTGGTGAGGGCTGAAGACTACACTTACCTGTGGGCATAGGGACAAATATTTATAGAACATAGTTAGGGATTGTGGTAAAGTGGTGGCCGTAGGTTCTCCGAGATCCATAGCGTTACTAGCTCTGGATAGCTGGCTGGGTTTACAGTACCAGACATGATTTCCCTCTTATTTGACTGAACTCCTGAGCTGTCAAAAACAGATCAGCATGTTGGTGCTAAAATCAGAGGCAGCCAAGAGGAGGGTAAGGAATGGGAAGTGGGTTTGGTGTTTAGTTCTGATGGGGGAACCTGCAGAGAAAGGCAGCCTCCTGCCTCTGGTTTTCCGCTTTGAGACTGACAGTAAGCCTGCCCACACTGGGAAGTTCCAGGGATGCGCTGGTTATTAGGGGTGTTCTCTATTCCTTCCTAGTTCATTCTAGATATAAGGAGAAATTGCCTACTGACCATTAGCAGCCCCCATCTCCTCCAAAAGCAATTGATTAGCTTCTGCTCTTACTGAAGGATCCCTTCTTATGACCTGCAAAATATGACAATAAACTCAAATGGAGGTTGCTTACAAGATATGGTGTCTGGACCTCACTCTAAAGAGCTTTCTGATCTCCTGAACCTCTGGACTTGGCCTCTGGGAAAGTATGTCTCACAGAAAGTTGGTAAAACACTACATACAGGAAAACTCAGTATTCGCTGATGAGCGTCTGTTTGACTTTGAGGGTGTTTTAAAGGAGACATGGTGCTGTCGAGTGTCTGTTTGACTTTGAGGGTGTTTTAAAGGAGACATGGTGCTGTCGAGTGTCTGTTTAACTCTTAGGGTGTTTTAAAGGAGGCATGGTGCTGTCGAGTGTCTGTTTGACTCTTAGGGTGTTTTAAAGGAGGCATGGTGCTGTCAAGTGTCTGTTTGATTCTTAGGGCGTTTTAGAGGAGACATGGTGCTGTCGAGTGTTTGACTCTTAGGGTGTTTTAAAGGAGACATGGTGCTGTCAAGTGTCTGTCT
>LOJH01001138.1:15655-29512 GCA_001685095.1 Ellobius talpinus
CTGTCAAGTGTCTGTCTGACTCTTAGGGTGTTTTAAAGGAGGCATGGTGCTGTCACTCCATCAGCTCCTCCCTGCCCAGGAATTGTGCATGTGACAGTTATTTCTGTCAGTGCAAGCATCTGAGAATGTCTGGATCTTGGTAAATTCAGTATTGTATATTGCATAAAATGTATTTTCCTTCTTATCCTTTTGTGTTCCCTACCTCGGTGAAAGACCATTTTTTGCCTTTAATCCCAAGCCAGAAAGCAAAATCACCCCGACCCGGGACTCCCTCTGAGCTGTCAAATGGGGTTCCAGTAGCTCCTCCATGTACCAGCTCCCCACGTGAGATGAGCAGCCAGTGTCTCTAGGTACCCTTAGCAGGTCTGTCTTTCTGTTGAAGTCCCTTCTCTGAGCAGCCCTGTCTTCTCTTTCTGGGCTCTCTCCACACCCTGTCTCACAGTTTGCTACCATATTAACCCTGTCTTAGAAGCTCTGTGTACACTGACTGACTGGTTTATGAACCCCAGGCTCTTCTTGCCCGGCTCTCACCTAATAGTCAGGTCCAGATCACTGACCCGTGTTTAGCTTCAGAGTCACTGTTTGCCAGGTATGAGGTGAATGAAGAGGCCCCTGCATGCTGGGCACCCCCGTCCCTGGTTGGTTGAGTGTCACAAGCTGAGGCTGGCAGCTCTTGCCCACTCACAGGTGGGTAACACTGGAGCATCAGAGGCTAGAGCTCCATGGAGGCCAGGACCGTGGTCTCCTTCACCTCAAATTCCAGTGTTTTCTGTCCCATGTCCAGACTCTCCTTTTCATCTGCAGATGCTGAGGGAGCAGAAGATCTGGGTTTTAAGTTTTAAGTGGCAAACTTAACCATTAATTTAATGACTTTCTGACCTTGGACATTTGGTGAAATCTGCTTCCTCATACATAAAACGAAGGTCAGAGTGTCCTTTGGACACAGTGTGCATGCAACTAGAGAGGACCTTGTCTCTGAAGTGGTGAGCGCAGGGCTTTGGTTATTAATAAGATGAGCATCATGCGGGTCACTCGGATGAGATGGATTGAAGCCCGCAGAGAGGGCTGTTTGCATCTCTGGATGTGATTAAGAGTGCTCAGGGTGCTGTGGCCATCCACTCGTTTGCTTCTTTTAGCCCAGCAATGCACTTACCCTCACGGCCTCAACTCGGAAGACAACTTTTGCAGTAGACATTTGCATAGAGAAAGGCTGAATGTTTTGTCCCCATCTACCAGCTGGGTAATCAGTCTGACCCTCCCCTGGCTCTAATTTACCCAGTGATAGATGATGTCACTTTGGATGTAAGTCAGCAGCTAAGAGCAAGTGGGGTGGGCAGGGACGGCCTAGTGGCTGCTGTGGGGCCTGTGTGTGAAACTCTGCAGTAGCAGGGGAAGGAGAAAGAACGATTCTGCCAGTTAACCTAATGGCACAGCTGGCGCAACATGGGGGGCCTGGGTTAAAGCCTTGAATGGGTCATTAGTTCCCGTCTTCCTCGGAGCAGTTCATGTGGTGAAGAAAAGCGGGCAGGCAGATAAACACTGAAGATATTAAAATGGGACCAGAATGTTTCTTACAGCCCATTTTTCTCTCCAGATAGGAATGTGACACCTATTTGTGAGTGTAATGGCCATGTCTGCCTTTCTAGTAGAGACACGGTGCTGAGGCTGTGCCGCCTGTGACCACTGTGACACACATGTGTGACATCTTCTATTGAACTGGCTCACAGAAACAAGTAATTCTGAGGGGGTTTTTGTTTGTTTTTTTTTGGGGGGGTTGTTGTTTTATTTAGCAGATGCCAGCCTAAAAATAGATTGTCCCTGTGCCAAAGGAAAAGCATGTTTGTGTTTTGGTGGCTTCTGGAGCTTTGTGTCTTACAAGTGCTCTTGTAGCTCTCAGCAACTGACGCGACCGCCTTTGGTGAAGCAGTTGAATAGAGTGTGACTGGGGCCTGGCTCTCCTGTGCGAGCCTGGTGCTCACCTCGGTTCCTCTGCTGTGCGAGCCTGGTGCTCACCTCGGTTCCTCTGCTGCTGCGTGCGCCTGCTGCTCGCCTTGGTTCCTCTGCTGCGTGCGTCTGGTGCTCGCCTCGGTCCCTCTGCTGTGTGAGCCTAGTGCTTGCCTCGGTTCCTCTGCTGCGCAAACCTGGTGCTTGCCTCGGTTCCTCTGCTGTGTGAGCCTGGTGCTTGCCTCGGTTCCTCTGCTGTGCGAGCCTGGTGCTTGCTTTGGTTCTCCTCCTGTAGGACAAACCATTACTGAGTTCTTACTTGACCCCTTTTCTCCAACAATCTTTGCAGAATTTTCTATTGCATACATACATCACGGATAGACAGTTGGAGGCCAAGACCCTGGTTAAGAATCCTTCAAGTTTAGCTTTTCATTCATAAGATGACACTGAAGAGAACACTGAGAAGTCCATGGTCACCTTCAGAAAGTCCTAGTGTATTGCTATCCATTATGTCTGGTTATCCTGTCATTGCTAGCCACCCATGCTGTGGCCCAGAGCTTAGAAAAGCTGCAGCCCCTTCTCGCTCTTCATCTGGAATGTCTGTTCAGGCTCCTGACAGGAAGTACTCATTCTTATTCTCCTCGCCTCTACCCGTCACCCTCATATGCCAAGAAGGCTGTACCCTTGAGTCATGGGACCACCCAGAGTGGTCGGGACTGGAGTGGCCTGAGACTGGCGGGCCTGTCTTGTCTGACCCACATATTGTGGCCTACCAGTTATTTTTAGAACCAGCCATTTGGAAGGTGTCTGTGCTTTCTGGATATTGAAGTCAGCTCTGGCTGACTATGGAAAGAGAACTCAACAAACGGGCCCTAGGGCCACTTGCTTCTTCCTAGGCAAGGGCTCAGACTGCAGGCCAGAGGTGCTTGGGGACAGCATTCTACCTGGGGGAAGTAACCACTTACAGGGACCTAGAGTGTGGTTTGCTTCACTAGTGAATAGGTTGTAGGGGAGCCTGGCAAAGAGATGGGTTTGTGGCCAGAGATAAATGGTGGGTTATCTATAAGTTCCTGAGGAGTTTGTATCTGTCTCTTAAAAGCATCTTGTGTGTGCATGCATCAGCTCTTCATTTCATTTCCTCATATAAGGGAGGTGCAGTTGTCAGAAATGGCAACAAACAGACTCCCATGTGGTAGCTGCTGCACATTCTAGCCTGAGTTTTCTGACTGGATATTCCCACGGTCTTCATGGCTGCAGGCACAGTGGAGCTGGGCAGAGGGGTACATTGGCACATGTTTAGGTGGTGGAAAGCTGTGCTTTCTGCCCTGTTCAGCACCCAGTCTTCCTCTCCTGTCGGGTGCTCCTCACAACAGCCTTCCCTTGGGAAGGACTCTCTGAACACAAGGCAAGAAGTGGCCAATCCTGCTTTATACAGTAGAAGTGCAGGGCTCTGGATGGAGCTGTCCGATGAGTCACTCTGGGCATGTGTGTTTGCTCCAACTGCACACCCCACACTGCCTGGGCAGATGAGAAAGGAGGGCTTAAAGCCACAGGTACTCACAGTCTGTGGGAGAGCCAGTTACAGAATAAGAATGAGGACTTCCTGTCAAAAGCCATGTCAGCATGCTGGCTACTCTAACACAGAGGTCATGCATGCTGCTGGCCACGCATGAGAAACACCTTCTGTCCTACAACGCCAAGGGTGGTGACAGGTGGGACCATAAGGGTGGGAGTCCCTAAGGATAAAGGTGCAAGGCCTTTGGCACAATGCAAAAAGGAGGACACTAAGCAGATTATTTAACTGTGCTTTCCCTAGTGAGTTTCTCTTCCCATCTGACTACAGATTGCACATAGTAGGGGTACATGAATAAATAAAACACATGCACATGCTCCTGCACACATCAGTGATGGTATAAAATATCTCTTATAAACTGTGTGTTGTGTATTTAAGTCCATAAATAGCACAGAATCTCAGCGTTTCCTTTAAAAAAAAAGTTCTTTTTCTTCTTTAGTTGATGAAGGCTAGAGTAGAATGGGGCTTGCAGGTTGATTTGTGTAACGTTGTCATGAACCTAGATACCAGCTTGGTGGCTTAGGTTGGCGCTCACACAATGAATAGAGTGTTGGTAGGCTCACTGTCAGGCAATAACTGTCTTGTATAGCATCCACGGGGCTCTTCAGCACAGAAACATGCTTTCGTGTATACTTTCCCTGCTTGACTCTCAGAATGATCCCATAGCCAGGGAAAGAAGAGCCTGCCCTGCCCCTTGTGTATGCTCACGGTCACCCGTGCCCTGCCCCGTGTAGATGTTCACAGTCACCCGTGCCCTGCTCTGTGTGGATGCTCACGGTCTCCTGTGCCCTGCCCCGTGTGGATGCTCACAGTCACCCGTGCCCTGCTCTGTGTGGATGCTCACAGTCTCCCGTGCCCTGCCCCATGTGGATGCTCACGGTCACCCGTGCCCTGCTCCATGTGGATGCTCATGGTCTCCCGTGCCCTGCCCCGTGTGGATGCTCATGGTCACATATGCCCTGCTCCGCGTGGGTACTCACAGTCACTCGTGGCAGAGGCAGGTCAAAGGCTGTGCATCTTTCCTGGCCTGCTCAGGTTTCTCCCTCCTATAGGGCATGATTTCTGTGGCTGTTCTCATTTGCAGTGTGAGAAAGCAGATGTTTGTGAGGAATGTAGCTGTGTACAGGCCCAGAGGCAGTACATTTACATAGGAAACTCCTTGTGTGTGAGAGAGAGATGTAAGTTTTATCTTCACAAGGCATTTCTAATAAACATTCTTCTATATAATACAAATAATTGCCTAATCTAGTGCTTTGCCCCACGTTTGACTTTCCTCCTGTTAGATACTTGGTTGGGACATGTGATTCTTTACTACATACAGTGGCTCGGTGCAGAGGCTTTTCATCCTATACTCTCTAAGCTTCCCTTGCTAGAAAGTCTGGCTTGTAGCTAGCGACACTTCACACCTTGTACAAGCACAGCTGTGTTCTCTCAGCTGTCAGGTTTTCTCTTCTCCACTGTCACAAACTGCCATTCTGTAATAACTTCCTAAAAGCAAAATACAGGCAAATAAACAGTAACACCATAAATAGGCAGAAACATTTTTATTGAAATTTGATTTTTTCTTTTGAGGGAGAAGAAATGCTTACAATGCCCGTTTCCTTCTGTGAAGATTTAAAATAATAGCAAAAACAATTAAATGACCAAGTCCAAAGAACTTGCAGACATAGCCCCTCCCCCTCCCTGCAGAAGTCAACAAATATGTCTGTCTGAAATGACAGAGAGCTAACTAGAGCTGGCATGCCGGGCCACTGTCCAGCCCCTAAAATGAGAAGGGGCACACAGAGCTTAAGAGTCTAGTTGGCGTCTACACAGCAGACCGTGACACCAAACTAGCCCCCCAACCATGCTGCTGTGACCCAGATCACCCCTCCTGCTGACCACTTGGGGACAGACAAGTTGCTCTTAGTGGTATTTATTGGGAGCTAATGGGGCTAGGCCTTCTTATGGTGACCTTCTCCTCACAGCGTGTCTGTCCCCACGTCACAAATGGGGAAACAAATCATAAGCATGTGCGTGTTGTTCTAGATTTAGACTAGAGGGGAAATACCTCTTTCTCAAGCAACTTCGGCTTACTTTTCACCAATCTCTTTACAAGCTTATGTCAATATTCCATAACTGTTTAAAAATTGAACATCCTGGGACCTGGGAGTGTAACTCAGTGGTATACGCCTATCATGCACCAGGTCCTGGGTCCTAGTCCCAGCACTGCAGGGTGGTGGTGGTGGGGGGAACAACTAGAAGTGTTCTTTAGTAGGATTCCTGCTGGCGGCTAG
This sequence comes from Ellobius talpinus, assembly GCA_001685095.1. Lineage (NCBI taxonomy): Eukaryota > Metazoa > Chordata > Mammalia > Rodentia > Cricetidae > Ellobius > Ellobius talpinus. The sequence goes on from LOJH01001138.1 coordinate 21,449, forward strand.
CTGTGAGTCTATATCGACTGATATATCGCTGTGTGAGTCTCTGGCTGGCCTTGCCACTCTAAACACCGCTCCCCTTCAGTCCTTTCTTTATTCTGCACATTGCAGCAGCATTGGCTTGAAAAGTGTGCCAGGTCCTGTCCCTTCGCTATCGTGGCATCATCTCGCCAGTGCTGGTATTCGAACCAAGAGTCCAGCTCTGCAGATCGCAGAGCAGGCTGTAAGCCCTGTGCAGTTGGGAGGTCGGTGCTGTCTGCAGGAGAGTGTCAGAAGATAGTAGCTGATGCATACAGACAGACGGCAGGAGCACAAGATCCTAAAGGAGCCCGGAGCAGCATTCAGATTCACTCACAAGAAGAAAAGTAGAACGTGCAGCACAGCCGCACACTGAAGAGTGCACCGAAGCAATGGCTGCCCTCGCAGGAGACTCTGGTGGGAAGCAGAACAAGTGGGTTGCTTCCCAGGACATGCCCTTCCCAAACCCCTTGGAACGTGTACACACCTGAGTCCCCAGGTGATACAGATGCCACATAGTAAAGTAAAAGCAGGTGCACGGTAAGCATCAGCTTATCCTTTATTGATGGATACTGCATCCCAGAGTCAAAAGGCATCCTTGGTGATGTATAGACCAGGAATTCACCTTTCATCTTGCAGGACTCTCTCCCATGCTGACTCTGTTGAACCTTACAGGAGTCTTTATTTTAAGAGGAGGCAACTGGGGCCCCAGAGAAATTATGTAAAGTTGCAAGTTATAGTAGCACTGCAATAAATTCATTTACATATCTAACCAACTAGATTATGAACTGAAAACACAACCCTGGGAACAGGCCTTCTGTCCCCACCCAGCACAGTTAGTTGGTGATTGCTGAGATAAAGTTCTATGCTTGAGCACGGACACCTGCACAGTTGAGGGACAGCTGAACGCTGAAAGGGCCTGCGTGGCAGCGCCAACCAGCCACGAGGGAAGCGGTCACACACAGCCCCATGGAGCTGAAGCACCTTTTCTGTTAGCCAGGACACTGTCTGAAAACCTGGAGGATTTCCTAGGGAAGCTCGGGTACGGCTTCGTGGAGCATCTGAAGATGCAGTCATTTAGAGTAATGTCAGTGCCCTGATTCCCGCTTGTTTTCAGATTGGCAAAGCAAACATTTTCTCTGATGATTTCTATCTAGGAGCTGCCAATTGAGCCCAATTTCATAAGATTCCTTTTTATAAATAAATTAGATGGATAATAAGAAGCTCTCCTTGCTTTCACTGTATGTCTCTTTAGGCAGAAGCCGTGTTAGAAGAGCTCATTTTGTTCTCAGGAAATGTAAGCCCCGGCCTCTGTTACCTGGTGGCTTTGCTTTCCTGCACTTAACTGCCTTCCTGCAGACCTGTCTTTCCCTGCAGCTGCGAAGGCCCCACTCTGGGTTCAGCTCTAAACAGGCATACCTGCCTCTCCCCAGCTAGAGTCCCCACTGAGGAACGTGAGCATTCTCCCCCAACACGCTTGCGATGGCGACCTGTCTCAGGTTGCCTCTCCTCAGTGTGCTACTTTGAACACATACTTCTGTTGGCCTAGGCTGCTCAAGGGGGTATTGCTAACTTTGTATTTCTGTAGAATTTAAGCATGTGGTTTCTTGGTGCATTTAAAATAACTGTTTATCAAGAACCTACTGTGTTATGCTCTGCAGCATCTTGGACATCCGTCCAGTTATTCAGAAAGCAGTTTGGGTCGGGTGTGGTACTGCCGCCACTCATCCGGATACAGGGAGTACACCAGATGCATGCTGTCCAGGGAGATCCAGCCTGCATTGGGTCATAAAAGGGTGTGGGATGCATCCCGTGTGCCAGCCACTCTGCCACAGACTTAGGCTGAGGCGTTGAATGAGACGTGATCTTTGATTTTTGTTTTGTTTTGTGGCATTTCTTAGTGAGGAAGAGAAGGAATAAGTGAGCTAAAAAACAGTCTAGTGGCTGGAGAAAGACTCCTTGGAGCTTTTCTTCCAAGCATGGAGAAGTCTCTAGATACCAGAGCACATGTCAAAGCCAGGTAGATATGGCAGCAGCCTCTGATCCCTGCACTCAGGCAGAGGCTGGAACCCTGGGGCAAGTTGGCAAGCTGAACTAGCCAGAACTGCTAAGCCTGGGTTCAGCGAGAGACGCTGCCTTGTAGATATGACTGAGAGTGGTCGAAGAAGACACCCATGGCAACTTCAGCCCTTCACATACATGTGCAGTAGGTGCACCCACACACATATGAACATGCCTACACACGCCACATAGGCATGTAGAAATGATGCTGCACGTAGAGGTGATGAAACGGACTTCGGAGAGAGGCATCGGAGAGAGTGGGAAAAGTGGTCCAGCTTGCGGTTGGGCAGTCAGGGAATGCAGTAGAAGAATGCGCACATAAAGAGACTTCTGAGAAGTAGAGACAGGACAGAATTCAATTTTGTTGAAGGACAGCGCGTGATACAATCTTCTGGGACGGACAAGAAGGCCGACAGATAGACATGACAGCAGAGGGAGAGAAGCTGTGTCAGTGGGGTCCATGTAAGGTGCATAAGCAGATGGTGTATTTCAGGCTTCAGTGCTGCGGGAAGCTGTGAGTGTGAGTGAAGGGTTTAGTCCTGAACGTTAGCTCTTACAGCTTTGTACTAAGGACTAAGAGGAGGGGCTTGAGTAGTTAGACCAATAGCGGGAGGCAGGCTTTGCAGAACTAGGACTGAAGAGATGAGCCATTCACAGTGTCTCCGTAGTCATCAAGGCAGGCTGCCGGATCCAGTGTGCGACAGGGAGAAGGGACTGTTGACAGAAGCGGCTGGGCCTGTGCTGACATCACACAGGTGGGACTGTGGCTGGCAGAGCAGATTCCAGGGAGGAAGTTGGAAACTCTGCTGAGGTGCTAAACACAATGGGCCGGGTCCCTGCAGCACACTATGAGTTGGCTCCTCACGGGTGCTCAGGCTGTCAGGAGGGAAGCCAAGGGAGCAAGGGAAGGCGCTCCGGTGCTGTAGACCTGTGCCCCACAGAGAAGGCATGGAGCCCATCCCGGCCTGGAATGAGCAGCAGATGCCCAGCTTTGATTGTTCTATGGGCCCATCTACAGAGGAGGTAGTGGTGACTTCATCTTCGCCCCCATGGCGCTCTCCCAGATCTTCCAACCTGGATTTGAGATGTCTTTGGATGTTTCTCTGGGGGAGTCAGTGGGTCCCAACCCTCTCCCCGTCTACCTTCTACAGGATCCCACAGATACTTTGTGTATACAAAAATGATAAGACACCTGCGTGACTGTTTCTGTTTGTTTCCCATGTAGGTTTTATGGCAGGTACACAGAGAAACCCCCAGATGTCTCAATACGGACCTCAGCAGGCAGGACCATCCATGTCACCCCACCCTTCTCCTGGGGGCCAGATGCATCCTGGAATCAGTAACTTTCAGCAGAGTAACTCAAGTGGCACTTACGGTCCACAGATGAGCCAGTATGGACCCCAAGGTAACGAAGGCAAAGCACTCTCCCAGTGCATGGTGGTGGGAGGGAGGGGTTTTCTTAGCATGCTCATCAGGGCTTTAATGGTATAAACAGACATTACAGTTCTGTTGTTTGCTATGGCAGGTGGTGAAGTTAATCAAAGCCATGATGGTAGAAAGTACAGCCACCATCCTAGCATGTAGGGCTTGGACTCTAGGTGAATTCTCATATAGGAACGGTGCAGTCCGGGTCCTGGGATGTAGCTCCAAGTGCTGGTGAAGAAAGGCACAGCCACATCCTCAGAATGTCTCCTGTTTAAATTGGCCATTCGTGTAGCCTGCCAGTTCTTACAGCACCCACACCCTGGAAGCCTCTCCACGGTTAGGACCACAAGCTTCCTGCTCAGCAGGGTGCCTCCAGTCCAGGGCCTAGTCTTTCCTCAGGTACTACAGAAGATACACAGTAGCTCCCACTATCCTGACCCTTGCATCCTCACAGAACACAGGCTGACACGGATGCAGAGCTGGGGCTGGATGAGAAAATGCACCGAACCCACATAGAGTTTTCATGCGGCCTTCCCGAAGGCTCAGGTCGGTGGAGAGCCCTGTTGCCTCGTCTTTAAAACTGACACGTGTATTTTGGAGTCACTTTTGGTAGTAAGGCATTTAAAGTATCGTGCCTAAATTATATTTAGTGTACTGAAATTAGACATTAGTGGATCATTTGGGTAGACTGATATAATCTGGTACGGTTGCTTGGAAAACCACGTATCTGAGGATTCCAGGAACATTCCGAGTCAAGACAAATGCCCCAAAGAGGGGCAGTGGCTTCTCCCCACAGCCAGAGCTGGGCCTGCCCACGGGAAGCTGCGTCTCATTGGGATCTGTGTCTGTGGAATAATCAAACTGAGGCTCCCAGAGCCTGGCCAGCCCACGAGGCCCTCTGAGGATCAGCAAGTGTCCTGAAGGCCCTGGAGACCCTGGCTTGTCCAGGAGCAAGTACTTCTCATCCTTCTCATACCTTGAAGCCCCATCTCTAAACAAGTACTTCTCATCTGCAAACAGTGACTCACCAGTGTCTTACCTTGAAGCCCCATCTCTAAAAGATGTTAGAGTTATCGTCGATGGGACAGTTTCTTTACCTCATGTTGCTTTATTGTGCCTATCTTTCAGCTACTTCTGTTGCTGGGAGAACATGAGAATACCCCAGTAACCCTTTCCACATGGCCCCCTTCCTGCTTTGTTTATATGAATGTGGGCAGGGTGGGCAGGGTGGGCAAAACCTTAGGGTTTACTATGACTGACCTCATAGCATGTTGTGAAGTCTTCCATGCTACTAATACAGCAAGCTTAGGAGCAATGAGGAGCCCGGTTCACAGCTAAGCTGAGGTGGACCCTGCGGGAGCCCACCTGCCTGCTCCCTTACCAGGCCTGCATGGGCTCTTCACAAGCAAAACTGGGCTCCTTAGCTGTCATAGAAAGAAGCTTGGGCAAGTGTTTGTAAATTCTGTAGTTATAAAAGGTGTGGGCCTTTCCTGAAATGTATTTGGACAAGGCTGGAGCCATGTTCTCAGAACTGGGGCTACTGAGGGTCTCAGCCTTGACCTCAAACCATGTGGGCTTCATGTAGGCCCATGTGGGCTTCATGCAGGCTTCACACATGAGCTCTGTGCTTGTGATTCCTTGGATCCTCAGAGGAGTGCTGTGTGCGTAAGATGTAAGCTCTGCTATAGCAGTTGAGATTGGGGGAAGGCCATTGCTGAGAAATGGATTTCTTTTTTAGACAATCCCTTCATCCCTCCAAGTCATTGCATTGAACTACCCTTCATTTAAGAACACTGAGCCAGGCAAATCCGCCCTCACATAAACTGCTCTGTGTCACAAACCCTTCCTGTGACTTCCTTCTCCCCCAGAAGGAACATGTTTATATCGCCTTGGAGGGAAGTTGCTTCCTGGTCTGGCATTCTACCTATTTGCTTCAGTTCGAGGGTCTTTTCCACAACATAGCCCCTGGATACTTGCACAGTGGGGGTATATCATCAGGAAGGCATTTATTGGGTTTCTCTGTGCAAGATGACAGTCAGAACAATCTGAAGCAAGGGTAGTGTTCCACTCTGGGTCCTCTGTCCAGCCTCTCCATCTCAGGCCTTCTGACTAAGCCTTCTTCTTGTGTGGCATCAACACCATGATCCACCCCAAGCCCTGGCCCCTCCTCAGGTCCCACACTGGCACTAGTGATCTTAAACCAATGTCCAGTCTCTGCCCCTGTTCAACCCCAGGCTCTTGTCTTGTCCTAGAAAGCACTAAGGGATAGGACCTGGCGTGCTCAGGTCAGGGACTGCCTGCCTATGCGTTCCTCCTTGGCACTCCCATGAGGCAGAGACCTCTAAAGGAGGGTTCCCCTTCTTCATCTTAAGCATTTAAATTATTGGTAAAGTAGCTCTAGTGTCTTCTTGTCCTAGGTCACAGTCAGAAAGACATCACTGTGTAGGACAGGTCCCTCATCTCAACCCTCAGTCTGTTAATATGACGACTTTATCCTGGGGTTCATTTGTTTTAAGGGGAAGATACTTTATAGCTTCTTTGGCTAACCCATTTTATCGTCAGAGGTAGCAGCTCCAAAACTGTTATTAGCCAAAGAAGCCAGGGCCACGTATGGTTGCTCACACCTGTAATCCCAGCATTTGGGAGACAGAGGCAAGAAGATCACTGTAAATGGGAGGCCAGCCTAGGCTACTTAGTAAGATACTGTCTGGAAAAAAGGAGAGCAAAACAAAACACCGACCAATGCTTATTGTGCGCCACTGAGGGCGGGGTCATATCCTGAGCAGTGTCCACATTTGAGCCAGGAGAGCAGACAGTTTTTCTCCACATCTCTAAGGTGCACATTCCATCTTCATGCAGACTGCTGGTCTGTTCTGAGTGAGCCAGTCAGCACTTTGCAGATGAGAAAAGCAGACTTTGGCAGGCTGGCCTGTGTACCCTTCATCTCCACAGGTAGGACCAGGCTGAGTGATTGCAGCGGCCACTCCATGGCTACCAGCTACCCCTCCCCTCCCAGTTCTCAGTTAGACTCTTTCTTCACTGAGCGCTCATTCCGTAAGTGTGGGGGAAATAAAGACTGACTTCTTCCCTTCAAGAACAAAGACCATCTTGGAACTTTAGGAATGGGAAAGTTCCCAGAAACACTGAGGGCCCTGACCAGCATGCTAATTCACAGCTGTAATCCCAGCACTGAGGAGCTGAGGCAGGAGGATTGCTGCAAGTTTAAGCTCAGCTCAGGGTATAGAGTGACTCTCTGACTCAAAAAAAAGTTAATTAAAATTTAAAAACTTATAATGAAGGAGGAATACGAAGGAGACTAGAGAAATAATTCCTGTGATTTACAGAAGGGAAGGGTGTTAGACATACAGCATGATGCCTTAAAATTGAATTATTAAGTATTCAAATAAGATGAAACCAAGCTAAATGTGTAAAAGTGTTTAATTACAGCATAGTCTATGAACTAGCACTTCCCTACCTTCAAGCAAGCACATGTAATAACCACCATTGCAAAGTGTTTACAAGGAGAGAGGGCCTCGGGGACTCACTTCTACAAATAGAAGGGAATTATGGAATTAGCGTTAATTATTAATGATGAATTTGGGGGAAAGAGGGCAGAAATCGGTCTGATCTCCATAGCCGCCTGCTTCTTCCCAAGGAAAGCATCTCACACTGACCATCCTCAGACACTTTTCAACTTGAGTCCCTAACCCAAAAGCAAGGGTCTGGCCTCAGTTTGCTGGCATGAGCAGCATTGCCCTCAGCAGGTAACTGACTCAGAGTCTGGAATCTGCACGGGCTGCAGCTGCCTTGGCTTTCTCCAGTCTGTATCTGAGGACATGGTCTGGGGAGCTGTAATCATCAATTACTCTGAAAAAGGTATCTTCAGAAAGGTTTCAGGAGTTTTCTTTAAAGTGATGAGACACCGTCTGAGTCCTGGACTTTCGTTCTTCTCTCAAATTCAGCCAAATCAAGTTGTGAATGATATTCAGGTGGAGTGAGCGCTGCTCCAGGACTGTGAATTGCATGGTAATTTAGCAACTATTTCAGGTCCAGGGATGCGAGGTGTAAATGTCAGAAGCTGTCCGCCTGCTAACTGTTGAGAGTCCCACGTGGATGCTCAGTGTCACCGTGACCCAGGGCTCCCATCCTTTAAGTTCCATAGAGTCTGAAGACTCAGTACGTTCTGCCCCTCTCCCCCGCCAATTCTGCTGGAGACTGGCACAGCCTGGTTAGCCTTCCAGAGGCTGTCTCTGTGCGGGGCTTCCCTTCACGCCCCTCCCTTGTAGGCAAAGGCTGCTTATTTGTTTTCCGGCTGCCCAGACCAGAAATAGTCATTCAGAAACTATATTAATTGCAACACTGCTTGGCCAATGACTCTAGTGTATTCCTAGCTACATCTTACATCTTAAATTTACCCATTCCTTTTATTTTGTATTTTACCACAAGGCTCATGGTTTACCTGTAAGGTTCCAGGGCATCTGTCTCCTTCGGCAGCTACATGGTGTCTCCTCAACTTTGCCTTCTCTCTCTCTCTCTCTCTCTCTCTCTCTCTCTCTCTCTCTCTCT
>LOJH01001138.1:29596-45231 GCA_001685095.1 Ellobius talpinus
CTCTCTCTCTCTCTCTGTGTGTGTGTGTGTGTGTGTGTGTGTGTGTGTGTATCTTCCAGCCTGGCTATATTCTGGAATATATAAGCCGTTGACCAAAAGCAGCTTCTCTATTAACCACTGGTAATAAAACATATTCATAGCATAGAGGGAATCCCACAAATCCCACATCACTCCCTTCATTTCCCCTTGAAAAAGCTGACAATATGCTTGTTATGCTAACCTTTGACACTGGACAAAAGGATTCATTCCACATTCTAACCATTTGGTTCTGATTAAAGGAATATTCTAATCCTCAACTTACTAAGGAGAAAACCAAATTAGATCATTGTATTGCCAGAGTGATTAGTGTAACTAAGTCATATCTGGATGCTCAAATGTAGCCTTCATATAACAGAGTTTAAGCATGGATGTCTCCTAGTCTGATTATTACCATGATTTGATCAAATCCTATAAATTGGAAATTTACAGTGAAAATTAGCTTAAAATGAAAACTACATAAAGCCACTCTACATTTGACTCCTGTGAAGCTCCTGGTTCCCCTCTGTAATGAAAGCCAGTGGTGTTGGCCTACATTTCACGGATCACTAAGAATGTTCCTAGTAGCCTTTCAGGGGGATTCCATAGGCTGCAGCCAGTGGAGCAGGTACCTCCTCACCTCCTCCTGCATCCTCTGTCCCTGGTGCCTGGTGCAGCCCCACTGGGCCCAAGGAAGTTGTGAAGTTCTGCAGTGTGTGGCAGATTGATTCTTACTCTCGGAGGGCCTTGTTTCTTGTTATAGAGACGTCCCCCATAGCTTGAGGTAGCGGTCTTTAAATATTCCTCCATGTCATTGCTTACTCCGCTGTCATCTCTGAGGAGTGCACCGGAGTCTGTACATCAGGAAGGCACATAGTGCATCACTGTTTTTATGCTGCTCACTGGTTCAGAACTCACAATGGAAGAGATTTTTGTGCTTTGTCAGGCATCCTGAAGTCCCTGCCGTTGTAAAATGTTTGCCCCATTGTAGCTGTAATGAGGGGCTGCCATTACTCCATCCATAGGTGAAGCAACTGAGCTTTAGAGACAGCAGGTTTCTGAAGGCCACGTGCACACCAGATTTACCTGATGTCAGCCTGGCATCTGGTTGTCCCCAGGGGTCCCCAGGGTCTGCACCAGATGAGAGCCTTCCTGGTTCCCTGGAGTTCAGGAGAAGCAGTGACTCGCTGCCCTTTGCGTCCCTCGCTACTGTAGCAGTCACTGTTTCGTTTCCTTTGTAGTCCTCACCAGGAGACACAGTCTGTGTCCCTCCGTTGGCACACCTCTGCTCTCCGAGGCCTTTGTTCACTTCCGGGCATCCAGCAGCCAGCACAGGGCCTGGCATTTGAAAGCCTCTGAGGAACAATTTCTCAACAGCTGTTGCTAAGGAGAGGAATCCAGAGCAGACATGGCCGCCTGCCTTGTACGGGTGCTTGGTGGGTGGGCTCTGCAGTGCCTGAGGCCATGTCTTGTATTGTGCCCAAACTGTGGAAGGTGAAACTAAGGCTAATTCTTTGCCATTTCTATATTTTATGTATTGAGCTTGCATTACTTTGTAATTAGGTATTTTTAGAGAACTGTTATTAACAAATGCAGGGGGGAAACCTTTCTAAAGTTGGAGCTGATACTGTAGTGACCAGCAGTATAGACTGAGGACAAATAGTATGGCTTAAAGAAGTGTCAAATGCATATTGACCTGGAGAAAGCAAGATGCCTTGTATACCGGTGCAAAACACAAACCATTATTCTCTCAAACAGTAGGATTTAATAAGGTCACTTATCTTTGATTTGGAACCTCTATTTGTTGTCTCCTTAACTGCTTTATCTGTGACCCAAAGAAGATTGTCTGGTCCCAGTAGGAAGAGGAGTTTTGTGTGGGAGGGGGGTTATATATCTAATTTTTGTTGTTATTAATACAGAAAGGCTTTCACCAGTAAGTCACATAAGAAAAGACTTAGTTATCTCTTGTGAGCAAAATGAAAATTAAAGCCATGGAGAATTCTGTCTCATGCCTGTTAGAATGGGTGGGACTTTTGAACAGTTGACAGCATCAAGTTCTGGCTGCCATCAGTAGCTGTCATACAATACCCAGTGGCTACGTGCTCAAAGCACACAGTATCCTGTCAGCTAAGCGCCAACTTACTCTGGATCCCAGCTCTCTCTCCTAGAATGCCCAAGAAGTGAGACAAAATGCATCCACACCGAGTTCTGTTCACAGCCACCAAATCCAGTGGAGCTCTAATCAGTCATGGACTGATTAGCCCTGTGCTGAGTCAGGAGTGTGATGCTGAGTGTGTAAAAGGGAGCTCTGTGTCATGCTAACAGTGTTCTGTGTCCTGATTGCACTGGTAGTTACAGAACTGCATATGCTTGTTATTACATATGTTATATTTCAATGCCCATGGCTTCATGTAGAGGACTGCCCTTAAAATGGGAAACACTCAGTGAGCATGGTAAATGCATGCTTAACCCTAATCATAAATGCCTGTATTTTTATTTCATGTATGTGAGTGTTTGCCTGCATGTATGTGAGTGCACCTGCCTCGTGTATGCCTGTTGCCCACAGAGGTCAGAAGACCTCTTTTTTTTTTTGGAACTGCAGTTTATAGGTTGTGAGCTGCTAGGAACCAAACCCAGGTCCTCTGCAAGAGCAGTAAGTGCTTTTAACCAGGAAGCTAGTCTCCAGCCCCGCGAATGGGTTTTTTTTATAGCATATAGCGACTCATGCAGGTTGTTTCTATCCATGATAGAAGGTTTAAGCTCTGAAGCCTATCATATTTTGTCCTTCTCGGCATAGAAGAATCATACCTGTCCTTGCCCTTTGTAGCTTGGGCACAAGATCTCACGTGAGAGTAACAATAATCAATTTAGGAACAGGAACTTGGAGTATTGATTATGACTGTCAGCTACCAACATGCTCGAGTCAGATTCAAAATTATCTGCAGCCCTCCTGAAATAATGGTGGTGACTTAAATAGCGTCTAGCTGCCGCTTCCTCTATGTGGTGTTTGAATGTAACTCCTGCTGGGCTGAGATCTGAATTCATTCGTGACTGATTTCCCAAAGCTGGTGTGCCAAGATGAACCCACTTGAAACCGGTGGGCTCTCGGACTTGGCTGCAGGAGCAGTCCAGCTGAGGTGGGCTGGCCCAGCATCTGCTGCCTTCATTGTGCCTAATGCTGCACCCATCTGTTTTCTGTCAGAGCCAGTGCCAACAAATTACTAATCTATTAGAGAACCATGGGATGAAGACTGCATTCCTCAGTCCTGGCCTTTCCTCTCACATTTTGCTTGGCTTACACATTTGGATTCTATTTGTTGGAGCACAGATATGAGCTATAGTCTACATAGGGTGGGGTGGGTCATGCCCTGCCCCATCCACTCATCTTTAAAGGTGGCAGGGAAGCGTCCCCAGTGTCCTGTGGCTCAGTGCTGATGGTAGCGCTGCAGGCTCTGTCCCATTAGCATGGCATCTCTCTGATGACGGTGCCACTGTGTGGAGAAGTTAAATAACTTGGAAAGGTCGTGCTGCCAGGCAGTGTCAGGAGCAGGGCTCGGGTCTCCGTGCTAAGGCCTGTGCTTTACCCTGGAAGCCATTTGGAGCCTTCAGAAAGTGTGGTCATCTAGGCACATGGGTTTAGTGAGGAAAGCTTTTAAAGCTTCGAGGAAGAGAAAGGGGACTTTGTATTTCTTCCCCCACACAGAGGCCTCTATAATTAGAGCAGCTCCCTAGACATGTGATTCTGAGTCAGCCCGACTGAAGGAAATAGAGATCGGTAACCCCAATACAGGCTGCACATCAGAGCCCCGTGGGCCACACTAACCGTCCAGAGTCCTTCCTGCCGAAGCTGGAGCCGCAGTGCAAACCAGCCCCAGAGTCTACAAAGGATGAGAGCTTGGGGCAGGATACAGGACAGTCAGGAAGGCTGGGCCATTCTTTCTTCTGTGGATCTTCATCAAGATCCATCAGCTTTTTAGGTAATTTTAGTGTAATTTTCAAAAGGAAAGGGGCTTTCATTCCAGGAGTTCATCAGGTGTTGGGAGGGTGTGAACTAGTGTCTGAGTAATAGTGTGGGCATGTGATCATTTGCTAGGATGCTCGCACTGTAAATGAGTTTGGGTAAAAGTAAAGCCAAAAAGGAGCTGAGACAGAGATACTACAGGAAGGGGCTGTGACATCAGCGAGGGGAGGCAGAGTCAGAGTGCCTGCTCATCGGGGAACGCATCCATTGCACCAGCTTCCTGAAGATCCAGGAGAGTGCTCCTCCTGATGAGCTGGCCCTCTGCGGGCAGATAACCCAGAGGTGGGACCCCCGGAAACCACTTCAGAACTTTCTGGAAGAAGTTTTCAATTGTGAACAGTCTCCATGTATTTTAAGCCTTTGTTTAAGAACAGTGCGTGCTTGATTATCTCTGCACATTCTGACTCTGCAGAGGTGCTGTGTGCGGGGACGGGCTGCCGTCGGCCTGCCTCATAGTTATCACATCTTTATGCCCCTTCCTCCGGGTCATCAGATTTTCGTCTCTTTATTGGAATCTGTTGTTGGACTTTCTTTTACTCTAGCCCCACGTTGGAACATGAAAATGTTGGTGGTTGGTTTTTTCTCTTAGGCGCCTTGGCTCTTTTGGGGGCCCGCCACCCAGCTCCCAAATAAATCACACACAGAGTCTCATTCTTTCTTATAAATGTCCGCCCTTAACTTGGCTTATTTCTAGCCAGCTTTTCTTAAATTATCCATCGACCTTTTGCCTCCAGGCCTTTCCCTTTTCTTATTTCTGAGTATCTTACTTCCACTCTTACTCGATGGCTGGCTCTGGGGCTGGGTGGCCAGGTGGCTGCCCCTTCTTTTCTCGCTCCTTGATCTTTCTTGCCCCTTTTTCTCCCAGAGTTCTCCTTCTGTTTATTCTCTCTGCCTGCCAGCCCTGCTTATCCTTTCTCCTGCCTTGCTATTGGCCATTCATCTCTTTATTAGACTATCGGGTATTTTAGACAGGCAAAGAATCACAGTTTCACAGAGTTCAACAAATGCAACATAAAAGAATGCAACACATCTTTGCATCACTAGAACAAATGTTCCCCCGCATAAACAAATGTAACACTCCTTAAAATATTATTCTACAACAGAAACCCTTGGATCTGCCCACCCTCAGCCTTCATAATGGCATCCTGTTTACACTCCTGACTTGAGCCAGTGTAACAGCTTATGGGCAAGACCTAGTACTGATCACCTTCAGGGGTCAGCAAATTATTCCCTTTTGTTTTGGCTCTGTTTTGTAAATACACACTTGTCAGAGCTGTGTGAGTATCTGCATGTGGCTGCTTTGGAGCTATAAGCTGTATTGGCAGAATTGAGTAGTTGACCCCCAATGCTTGAAATATTTACTCCCTGGCCCTTGGCAGATGTACTGTGCCAGCCCGTGGCCTGCATGAACAGAGGCCTCCACCTCAGCAGTAAATAACAGCACATACTTCACAGACAGTTGAAGAAGAAAGCTCACCCACCATGCCCCTAGCAGCAGGTACCAGTGAGCCGAGAGTGTCTCACTTCTTGTGGTTATGGAGGTCATTCAGCTTTGTGTGGATTTAAGAAACCTGTTTGAACATTGTCACGTGTGGTTACATAAGCACTGAAGAGGCTGCACACAGTACACAGTGCTTTCCCTCCGAGCCACACTCTCAGCCTACCTGGGTCACCCCTGGCTCCCCAGTTGTTTGGGACAGGTAACTTGTCATCCCTGGGTCTTGAGTGTTCACCTTCAAAATGAGGGTTCCAGTGAAATGCTTTCTTGGGCATCTTGTAAGGAATCGAATTATTCTGAAGAACCCGGCACATAATAGTATAATAATAGTAAGGTTTTTATTATCAGTCCATTTTTGTATCTACTGAAAACGCCTTTATGTCTTCAGATGTGTGCACACTCAGGAATGTGACTCTCAGGTTGGCTAGCTCCAACTGCTTCCCCTCCCAGCTCCATGTTGCCCTTCCTGCTTCCTGTGGACTGCCCCCTGACATGTCCCTGCTTGCTCCCCTTGGCATCTCCCCCATTCACCCAGACAGCCAGGAAGTCATCCACCATGTTTTGTGTCAGGGGGACTTTATGCCTGTGTGGTAAACTTCCAGAGGATGGATTTAGGAAGAAAGCTGGAGACAGGTTTCTTAAGAGTCCCCAGTCAGTGAGAACAGGACTTGTCCCGCCCCAGAGCCTGGCCTACATCAGCACCGGAGGTTTCTCTTCCCCTACTGCTTGTAGAGACAGAAGTCTACACTCCTTCAGGATTCCTGGGCCTGCACCCCAGTCAGAATCACTTCCCTGCCACCATCATGTGGTGTTGCTTTGGGCTGTTTCCTCCATTCCCCCCCTAACCACATACACCAGTATGCATGCACCTACATACAAATCTAAATCGGGAGCTCTCCCAGTGCAGCTACTTAACTTAATTCCCCTGCACCTGGAGCAGTTTCTGGCGTTTTTGTTGTTTGTGTTGTCATTAAGTGATGGGAGAATGTTCCAAAATTAGTCAGGACAGCTGAGAAAGTCTGTCCGTAGACTATAGACACTTGTCTTTTTTACATTTGTTTCATTTCTGGGAGACAGCTTGTTTCGTTGGTAAATACATGGATTTTTCTCATCAGTTTGTATGAGCTTCCATCCTGACCTCCAAGCTAGGGTTTTCTCGTTTATAAACAGTGGTGTGTTTGGTTATTGGAGGAGCTGGATTAACTTGTGGGGCAGAACGCTTTAACCAGGTGTCTAGTGTGCCCTTTGGCTCAGCAGTTAACATCTGCTGTTCTTATTGACGTAGCCATGCCAAGGTACAGTAGGAAGGGAAACATGGCTGCAGCGCAGCTGGAGGCCCTGCGGGTGCCTTCCTCCCCTCACACCGCCATTCCCTGTGCCCATTGTCCTGCTAGGGTGACACGGAGGACATAAGACAACCGCTCAGTCTTGGGATGAAAAAGGTTGGCGCCCACAACAGAACAGCCTTCTTGGGTCTGTGCGGATGCACGTGACACCATCCTGTAGGGGGGTGGCATGTGGTAGGACAGTCACAGTGGCCCTCACCTGAAGACTGTCTAACATTGTACTTCTGGGTGAAGTGGAAGATGTAAGGTATTCAACAGATTGGCGAGATTTTGGGCTGGGAACTCTTTGGTTTTTGTAGCAACAGTGACTGACTCTAAGGCCATGGGCGTGTTAAGCAAATGCTCTACCGCTGGCCTATGTTTATAGCCCTTTATTTTTTAATTTTGAGACAGGTCTTACTATGGTGGTCAAGCTGTCCATGAACTCTCCAAGTAGCCCAAGACGTTTTTGAATATGTGATCCTCCCACCTCAGCTGCAAGAGTCCACACGACTTGGTGCACCATGCTCTCAGACTGGCTTTCTATCCCAGTGTCACATAGTCCTTTGGGCACTCTGTCACTGAGCTGGTTCTCCAGGTGTCTTGGGAATGCAGCCATGTAGCCATGTCTGCACAGCAAGAAGTGACAGATGCAGAGCATGACCAGTGACTAGGGCCCCATGCTGGGCACTTTATTCTACAGAATGTATTTCCAGCAAATGCTTTCATGAATGTTTAAATAAAAGGCTTTAACTTATCTTTGCTTTTTGTCTAGGCAACTACTCCAGAACCCCAACATATAGTGGGGTACCCAGTGCAAGCTACAGCGGCCCAGGGCCCGGTATGGGTATCAATGCCAACAACCAGATGCATGGACAAGGGCCAACCCAGCCATGTGGTGCTATGCCCCTGGGACGAATGCCTTCAGCTGGGATGCAGAACAGACCATTTCCTGGAAACATGAGCAGCGTCACCCCCAGTTCTCCTGGCATGTCTCAGCAGGGAGGGCCAGGAATGGGCCCACCAATGCCCACTGTGAACCGTAAGGCCCAGGAAGCCGCTGCAGCTGTGATGCAGGCTGCTGCAAACTCAGCACAAAGCAGGTATGCCTCTGAGACAGGTCGGGCCGTGTGCCCACGTGACCGACACCAGCCCATCCTTCCCTTCAGTATTCCAGAGCAGCAGTGCTTGTGTTTACGCGTGAGGCAAGGTCAGAGAGGTGACAGACAAAGCTTTCTTCCTACCAGGAAGGACTCTGAGTGGTGGGAGATGAAGTGCCTATAACTAGTGCCTGTGACTGTAGCCAGGGAACCAACCGTGTAGTGCATAAAGGAAATGTCTGCCCAGTTCTACTTTGATGAGTTTTAAGCAGAAAACACTATAGCCTAACGGTTTAAAATCTACAGCATTGCAAAAGAAACAACATGCATTCACACACTTAAACATACAATTCGAATATGCACACTCATTTGCACTTGCACACATACTCAAACATGTACAGTTATACCGTAAGATCTCTATACAGTAGAAACTTTGGTCTGGTGTGGTAGCACACACTTTGATCCTATCGCTGGGAGGCAAGAGGTAGGCAGGATCCCAAGAGTTTGATGGCAACCCAGACTGCCATAGCAAGATCTGGGCCAGTCAGGGATGCATAGTGAGAGACCTTGTCTCAAAAAAAAATCAAAATCTTCTATGTGTATATGTGTGTACTGTGTGTTGGTCTAAATAAGTATAAGTATGTATGGGATTTTGTATTTTATTATCTGATAATTTTTCTGTCCCAACCAAAATGTGGTTGTTAAAGTAAAAATAATATTTTAGTACAAGCTGGTTGAGCAAGGCTTTACCCTCTGTCCTTGGTTTTATTCTGAATTCTTAATATTAATTAATATTTGACCTACCTCAAAATGCCATAATTTTAAAATGTGTGAAGCAAAGATGAACTTGCTTTAAAAGAGTCAGATGCAGACCCGTCTTTCTAAAAAGCACACCAGAAGCTCTGGGCCTCAGGGTACTTGCAAAAGTCAGGAAAATCCTGACTTTTGTCAAAGAGTAATAAAAGCTAATTGTGTAAGCATGTATGTGTGTATCTCTGTGTCTGTGTGTGTTCAAATGTGTCTGTGAGTGTCCATGAACATGCATGTGTTTAGGTATGTCTCTGTGTACCTGAACATGCATGTGTTTAAACGTGTCTGTCTGTGTGTATCTGAACACGCAAGTGTTTAAATGTGTCTATATGTCTGTATCTGTGAACACGCATGTGTTTAGACATGTCTATGTGTCTGTGTGTATTTGTGAATAAGCATGTGTTTAGATGTGTCTGTGAACACTCGCGTGTTGAGAAGTCCGTTTCTTCCCCTCTGAAGCTGGTACTCTGGGCAAATCGTGCTCTGAACAGTGATGCTTTTCCTCTAAGGAGTTGAGTGGAAATCTGGTGTTCCTCCCTGTTCTCTTAGCTCTTTATGCGCACTTAAAACCTCCTGACCCAAGTGTCCGCCCCGCAGCCAGACCCGCCCGGCCACAGGGAACGTTGTTTGAATAGTCGGCTGGAGACTGGCACCGCTGCTCTCACTGTAAGCGGCTTAAATGAACTGCTCTTTGTTGCCACTCCTGGCGCCCAGGTTCTTCCCTTCTGTTAAGTAGGAAGTATGTGATTGCGTCTGACAGGGCCTCTGATGGCAGTGAGGCAGCCATGGCCAGAGAGAGCAAGGCTGGACCCCACTTGATGAAAGTCTTGGTGCTGCTTTTCTGGATTAGTTTGTAGTAGAAATCCCTGTGTTAATACCCAGCCTTGCATTTGTTTTCTGTGTTTAACCAGCAGACTAATCCAAAGCCAGTGTCACATCCTTCCCCAGTTAAGTCTCAGCTGTTTAAATGGTGGCCATTTGTTGATTTGATTTACCTCAAGTCAAAAACTTGACTTGATAAAAAGATCAAAAACTTAACTGATAAATTGAGAGTAGCTATGAAAATTTTACTTTTCTCTCTCCTTGGCCCTTTCCTCCACTCTGTTGAGTTTCACAAAGCCCCACCCCAGGTAGCTTCATGGCCCAGACTAGCCTCCTTTTCCCCAGTCTATAAGCTCACACCGATGCGTGGAATAGTGTGGACAGGGCCTCAGACTGGTGCTTCAGAACAAATCCACACAAGCTGTTGTTCGATCTTTCTTTAGACTACATATGTTAAGTCACCTGTGATCCCAGCCACTCTGGGGCTAGAGGACGCCCCATGTTTTTTTTCCCTAACTGTGGCAGCTGCCAGGCTCCCTGATGCACCAGCCTTACTATTATGGGTAGGAAGCAACACCCCCACCAGGGCTTTCTGTGGGAGCGCTGGGCATTTGTCCCAGGGCAGTGTGATGAGAGTCCTTTATCTGTCTGGGTTTCACCTGCCTGCGTTCCTTCATGCCTGAGAAGAAAAGTAGAACTGTTACCTCCACAGAAGCAGTGACATCTCCCACCCTGCCGAGTCCCCTTTGCTGTTGGTGTTCTGTGGAGGAATCAGCGTTGTGTTTCCGTACCCAGGAGCCTGGACACTCCAACAGTAGAGCTGCTGGGCACTGGGGCAGAGGAGAGGCCCGTAGTACCATTGAGCCTGCCTGTTAGCCAGTAACTTCTGTTATCTCTTCCTCAAAAAGAGGCCGAGAACCATTGACCAAGGAAATTTGATGAAATAATCAAGAATTTTTTGCCATGCCACAGTGGCGTTTTCATCTTAATGTCAACGCAGGAATTGTAGACAGCAGCAAAATGGCCTTTCTTCGCCGCTGCAGAGCTGTGTTGCCGGTAAACTGCGCGTGGTACTGAGGGTTACTCAGCAATAATATTAGCACATCACGTTGTGTGTGTTCATCAGATCCGCACATCCTTGACCTTGGCAATGAGGGACAGTGGAGATGGGCCTCCAGCTGCGCCCGGAGGGGGAGGGGGGTAATGCAGCCCTGCGAACAGTAACCTCGGCTCCGCTCTCACCCCTTCTTACCCCTAACTCCAGCTTTGGAGTAGTCTTCCCTTCGGTACACATCACTGCAGACAGCAAGAGCAAAGGGTCATTTTGTCATGGAGAGTCATTAGTTCTGTAAGCAGGTTCTCACTGCACACCAACAAAGACTCCTATGAACATAATCCTCAAGCTAAAGTAACTATAGAATGAGACAGACATGCTTATTCTTGGGAACCTGCTCTCCCAACCTTGCATTTTCCCATGGTTCCCTGGGGGTCAGCTCAGGAGTCTAGAGGAAGGTAACAGTGGAGCAGAAAGGTGTTTGTCATCAGCTGCTGATGACAGGCTCTGTCCTCTCCCAGCTCAGGAGTGCTGTTTAGACCCACAAAGCTGCTCTGCCTGCGCCTTGCCAAGACACATTAAGCAGCTGTGTAAAATGAATTTAAATGGCATGCATCAGAGTAAAATCTCTTCCACTGGGGCAGAAAATCAATGTTAGCTAACCAGCCTGAGAAGATCAACTCGGCTCCAGCCAGCAGCTTCCCAAGAGCTGCCGAGAAGACACCACCTCCTCCTTAATAGAAAATGAGGAGGAGCAATGCCGGTGCTACTGTGACGTCTCCCACCTGGCAGAGGCTCTGTGCAACCCCTGCCTGCTGCCTGTGGTTTGCTTTTCATGGTTACAGTATCCTTTCTGAAAAAGAAAGAAATCCAAGTTTTGTTTCTATTTAGGTCACCCATCTGTCCCGCTTTGCAGAGCACCCCCCACCCCCACCCCCATTTTCAGAAGGCCGACTTGGCTGTGAGAGAGCAGTGTGTTACAAGTCTCTGCAGCCCTAGCCAAGAGCCCTGGTTTCAGCATGATTTGCTGCCCTGGGCATCAGACTCACAGTTTGGCCTTTTTTTTTTTCTAATTGATGGATGACAGGTGAAGCCTCTTTAGAAAATGTGTTTCTTTGGGGAGGGGGTGGGAAAGCTTGGTCTTTGGGCAGCTACAGTGTGTTAGACTGTTCTCTTCGTCCTTCCCAAATAGAACAGAGCCTGGGAAAGAATCGCAAAAGGACAAATTATTGATGAAGGTGGGAAGCGTGTGTCTGATTGAGCTGAGGCAGCAGTGTGCTATAGAGAGGAAGGCTTGTGTACGGGCGTTGTGATGACGGTGTTCACAAGCGGAGTGTATGACACAGGAGAAAGCATCAGCTTACCTGCTTGAAACGTCTCTTGAAAAACCAGTGTCAGTTTTGAGGGTGACTGCTAAGTGTAAAATCCACCTGCTACGTTGAATAAGCTACAAATATATAGGTTGTTTCTCTTGCTGTCCTTCGTATGAAGGAGGGAAAGTATCTGTAATAGAAAGTGCTTTGGTGCACACTGTTCCTGTGCTGTTAGGCACGCGACGGTACCTAAACATCCACGTTAATGATTGATGAAGAGTTGCTGTGCTCAGAAAGTCTTGCTATGGGTTGTTCTAGAGCACCAATAGTTAATGGGGTTTTATTCTGGAGTGTGGCATCTGTTCGAGCCTAGTCTGCCAGAAGCTCAGGGAAGACCTTGGCCCCTGCTTCCTCAAGAGGCCTTGTCATGAATTCTAGACATAGCCACAGCTTCTAGGATGTTTTCAGTGACTGAGTTCATTATTCATGGCCTTGACAGCACAGGCTCACATGTGAGTGAGTGAGTATCCTCAGCCCAGCACAGGCTCACATGTGAGTGAGCGAGTGAGTGTCCTCAGCCCAGCACAGGCTCACATGTGAGTGAGAGAGTGTCCTCAGCCCAGCACAGGCACACTTGTGAGCGAGCGAGTGTCCTCAGCCCAGCAGTGTGTCCTGCATTGTTTGTTCCATTTAAGGAAAACCTGGCAATTCCAAGCAGCTGGCCTCTTTGCCAAATACAATAGTTGATATGTGGGTCTGGGTACTTGGGAATTACCTAGGGTTTGTTTTTGTTTTTCCTTAGAAATTCTTCCAAGGAAGAATCACAACTTCAGTGTACAAAAGTCTGACAAATTCCTGGGCCTTTTGAAGCCAGGCTGGTTGGATGAAGTTCATTTCCTGAGTGACAGCCACCCCCAGCATTGTCTAAACTTTCAGATTGTTGTGTCAGGTCTGCCGTAGATCTGTAAGATCTTTATCCTGTTATTATTGTGTGGGTTCCCAGCAGAGGGTGGCAGAGTCTGGAGCCAGGTTTGTGGACACTGCTCAGTCTTTGCCCTTTATTTTATGGTGGAGGACACTGAGTCCCCAGAGGTCAGCAGAGAAGGTCACCATTGAATTCGAGGGAGGATGCAAGGGTCTGTCTCAGCCTGTGCAGTGCTGACCCTAAACTTGGTGAAGGGGTGAACGCTTACTTTGCGCATTCTGTAGTCTGTAACGGCTCTTCTGGTATAAACTGAACCTGAGCATGTATCTGAGCAAGACCACCCTTCCCGCAGAGGGCTGAGCTCTCTACCTTCGTCTGCTGAAGAGGACATGGGCCGTGTACCTGCCTGCGGTCTCGGCAGCACGGATAGGCAGCATCCTTTCTGGTACTCCAGTCTGTTTGACCCTGTGGTTGCCCATACACTAGTGCTTCAGCCTCACCATTAAAACTGGGGGAGAAGCAGCCGTGCTGCAGGCCATGCGCTGGTCTTTGCTGTCCCTGGAGGAGTCTCCAGTGGACTCAAAAGCATCAGAAGGAGGAAAACTCTCAGACTTAGTTTTTAGAAATAAATAAGTGGTAAAAATCGATCAGTTTGAAGCCTCATGGGGCTTGACTAGAAGGTTCTACTGAGTATCAGGAATGTGAGCATGTATATCTACATCCTAATGCTTACACACCAGGACCACAGAAAATGTGAGAGTCTGTACCTACATTCTAATGCTTATCCAGGGCCACAGAAAATGTGAGTGTCTATACCTACGTTCCAGTGCTTATACCTGGGACACAGAAAATGTGAGCATGTATATCTACATTCTAATGCGTACACCAGGGCCACAGAAAATGTGTCTGTACCTATGTTCTAATGCTTACACCAGGGCCACAGAAAATGTGAGCGTGTGTACCTACATTCCAGTGCTTATACCAGGGCCACAGAAATCATCTGTGCTCAGATATTAATTAATATACTTTTTGAGGTCATGTTGGTTACTACATCATGGCTAACAACACAAGCATTCAAAGTGTTGAAGGAGCTGAGCTTTGCAAGACAAGGCAACCAGCAGCCTTCCTCTGTGGAGGAGGAGTTGGCCCTGATACAGACATAGAGAAGTTAGTCTGGCTTTCCTGCAGAGACACTACAACCTGTGCTGGTGTGTGCCACATGTCCACACACTCCAAGCTACTGTCCTTGTTAAGATGCATTCCTCATGTAGTTCATATCCTGTGTTGCTGTTTGCCAGCAAGGTACTTTTTCTGTCTTTTGCTCTGAGGCCAGTGTGACGCCATTCTGCTGATGGACATGCAGCCACCGATGTGGAAGTACATTAATGGAGAGAGTGCATTAACATGTCAAAGAGACCAGCACCCCCCTCAAAAAAAAAACCCATAGCTCAAGCCCCTGGTTGTAGTAGGATCCCCATACTGGAGACAGCAGGTGATTTGAATTAACTAAGACAGCCCTTTGGATTTTGGACAATTAGGTTTCAACAATACCTATGATTTGAAAAGTCTTGTTATTGAAAGACAAAGAGAACAAATTTCAAAGGCTGAAATAGAGTTTTTATTTCTGAAATTAGATATAAGCCTTTATTTTGTCATCTAAATACTGTACTTTCATTCTTGGCCCCTTTTATTCTATTCCAAATTGAGAATTTGAATGAATATTATTATGTTATTTTAAGATTATCAACTAAGTCTTCCAGAGTTACAAAACTATTATGGAAGTTATAAATTGCATATGTAAATCTTCAAATTAAAAAATAGTAAAACATAAATTCTTAAAGGACTAAAGAGTTTTAGTGAATCAAATTATGAAATATACAGCAAATCTTTAATGGACTTGAGTCCATAGCCCCATCCCAGCCATGTGGGGACAAGGCTGTGTGCCCGTGTTCTGACCGATGTCCTGAGTAGGTCTGTGCAGAAAGAACACAGCTGAGCGCTGGTACTCAGGACCCCTTCTCCTCAAAGCTCCCTGACAAGCAAGGGTGGGAAAGGCAAGAGAGCGTGGCAGGACCACCTTCTCCCGGATGGACATCAGGCCAGGAAAGCGAGCTGGGGCTGGTATCCTGGATCAGGAGGAGCTGGGCTCGTTACAAACCTGACACCAGAGCTTGGGCATCTGTTAACCCAGGTCAGAGTTCATCTCCACAAGCCCATCTTACTCTGCCTCTTGATGTCCTCCCATAAGATCCCCCTTGTGCTCTCCTTGGACAAAGGATGAGCCCCTTTACTTAAGTTAGTCCCCTGCCCTAGTCTGCCTGTGTTCACACTGAGGACCTGTGCCCCTGCTTGTTGGTCTGGGCCACTTGTTTTTGCTTCTGCCCTCAGCCCTACATGGTGTCTGCCCCCATGCACTTCGTGTACACTAAACAAACTGGATCATTCCATCTCGTGCCAGTGTCATGTTCCCACCAGCTGGGAATACTCAGCTCAGTGGCCCAGCACATTGCAGTTCCTCAGAATGAGGAAATGCAGCCAAGGCCTGCATTGTCAGCCTGCCGGATTCTCGGACAGCACTGGGAAGGGTGAGGCTTCTCAGCCCACAGCAGTTTTCCCTGGAGATGCAGAGGGTGTGCCCTGGGGCGTGCCCTGGGGCTTGGCATTATAAAGTTTGGAAGTCATAAAGACCACAAGGAAGAAACTGACTCCTGACTGCCCATAGTGCCTCGGTTTACTGGTATGGTGACTCCTG
>LOJH01001139.1:938-31404 GCA_001685095.1 Ellobius talpinus
CTTTCTTTCTTTCTTTGTTTTTGAGACAGGGTTTCTCTATGTAACAGCCCTTGCTGTCCTAGAACTTGCTTTGTAGACCAAGATGTCCATGAACTCATTGTTCTTTGTTTCTTTACAAAAATGGGGAATGTACTTCATTAGGACTGAAATTTTTGACAGGAATTCACCAATGAGAGTCTTTCAACTTACACTAATTTGGATGTCTATGCAGTTGTAACATTTTTTCTTGGCTGGGTGACAGAAATACAACCCAATTATGACCCTTATCAAAGGGGAGAGAAATACCAGAAATTATTTAGTGTACATCATAAAGTTATAAGTCTTATAGTTTGAAAAATAGAAATTTGGGTGGTGATTTGTTACTGTTTAATATATTGATAGTAAAGTAAACAGAACATAATATCAGGAAGAGGGACAAACCACAAAAAAGAATAAGCCAGCATGTCAATGCAGTATACTTCTTACAGACCAGCACGAAGAGGAAAAGAGTGAGTTTGAAAAGAGATCTGTGACTTCTGTGGGAATGCTTAGATCTTGGAGAAAAACACCAGACGTGCAGAATAGGCAGAAAGTCACCTATACTGAAAGCATGTATCACAGAGGGGGATTTGAAGGTCTATGATTAATGATGAATTATAGAACTCAAATAAACAGGTAACCTGCTGATGTTGTAAGTAGCAAGTTCTCTTTTTTGGTGATTTGTGTAATGATCACTTACCTTGTATTTTATGTTAAGAGGACCTCAATTTTGGACATTAAAAAATCACTATTTTTAGAAAAAGATTCTATCACTAAAAAGAAATAGCAGAAAGATTTGTCCACTTCTCCATTATTTGAATAGATTCAAATCTGTTTGAATGATTCTCAGAGCTATAGGAGCAATTTGATGAATATGCAGCAAGTAGCCTATGGAAAAACCTGGTCTGCTGGAAACAGAATAGATACACTTCTATGAGTCTAGAGGAACTATGAGGCATCTTTTCTCTTGATTCCTTATGGCTTAGATAGTTTAATCGGTCACTTTATACTTTTGCAATAAATTCTGTATCTGCAAAGTAGAGGTGTGTGTGATTAAGGTTAAGATGATGGAGAATCATCATTCCTTACACAAACCCCAGCAAACACAGAGCTCTAATGAAGGCACTGCATTTTCAGACACTAGTAACATTGCCATGCACTGAAACCCTTTCTAGGCATTCTATAGGAGACATACAAGATTTTTAATTATCATATATGATTTATGCAATGTGATATGATAATAATGTTATTTGCATGTATATGATGTACTTTGATTTTATTCATCACCTGTTATCCTTTCTTTCCATTCTACCCTCTTTTTCCTAGTACATCTCTGACAGTTTTTTCATGTTCTTCCCCTAAATATGCATGAGAGAACATATGTGATGATTGTTTTGCAGAGACACTTACTTCATATATCATCTACAATTCTATCCCCATTTTCATGGAAAAATGTTTTTTTTTCATAATCTGCTATGAAGACAGGAGAAAGCCTCGTCCTACCAAGATTATCAGGCAGTGATTCTGACTTGCACAAGCATTAACTGTTGAGAAACCAGAACCTAAAGTAAGCTTTGCCACAAACTGAGTTCTTAGTGTGCCTAGTGATACTCCCAAGACACCCGTGTCTATTATATTTGTTCCCAATTATGCATTTGTAAAGATAACCGAACAACAAGCAAAACCTTCCATTTGCCAAGTAGATTTTGCAGTAATACTTCTTTGGTAGAAGGAACCTAGAGGCTTCTGAAGACATTTTGCTAATCCAATTAACAAAAATCAGTGTGGTAATTTAGGCTTAGAACAGAATTAATACAGCTGTTCATGTTTGAGAAACAGAATGACTCTACTGCATCCTCATTTACTTTACTAGCATGGCTAATGGAGAAATGGAAAGAGGATTAGCATGTATTTAATTGATTAATAATTCCAGTTCCAGATGCGGTTTACTTCCTTGAGCCAAAACTATAGGACTCAGCTCTCTACAAATAGATATTAGTCTACTAAATGATTTTCATAGCCCATCTCCAGTTCAAAGAGAGTCAGAAACCATTGGATTTTACTGGCTGGAAGATATTCTTTTTCATCTCTGTTACTTATTATTATACATGTATTTCAATTATGAATAGCAATATTTTAGATCATGCTTTTCAATGTTCTAAAACACATAAGGCATTCTTCTTGATGCAAATCATACTGCATTGAGTCATGGGTATCCTAGATATTTTATATGGTATACATGTAGCAGATCTGGCTGTAATTTAATGTAATATATTTATCACATAGATGAGGCTTGAGGTTTTATTTCTACCACCAACCCTTTTACCATCACAATAATTATAATATACATGAATTAGAATAAAATATCAGTACCTCTTGTTTCAGGGAGCAGGACCCAATGATCTTTGCCTAGTTAGGAAGTACATACTATGTTGAAGAATGGTGAAGCCCCTGCCTTTAGAAGATAGGCACAACATTTTGATTGAGTAGAGCGAATACAGAGTGATCTTGGGCAATTAATCAATTACACGAATCAATGTGGCCCTCCTAGAATATCTAATACTGAGGTTTCAATTATACACATAGTATCTTTAACACATCAAGATAGAATATGAAGAAAAGAACAATCTTGGTGAGAATTATACTAGAGGTGAATGGGCATTGGAATACATTCATTCTTTCTTCAGCCAATAGTAAATCTTCTTTAAAAGGCAAACATGACTAGTCCTAAAATTCAATAATGTGAATCAGTAATGATATAAGGAAAGTTATTTAGTCTATATCTTCCCAAATTTTAGTGTTATGAGCACAGAGACTCCGTTGGCACAAAAGTAGTATCAGCTAAAATAACTTTTAAAGGTCATGGCAACTTCCTTCTATCTTATAATCCTTCTTTCAGAATCTATTCTACACTTCAGTCATAACTTAAAGAATAGTAGATGAACACTCAGTGTGCATAAATTACCAGAATCCATTTATAATGTATGCTGAATGGTATTCAAGCAGTAGCCTAAAGATTACCACTATAGGGCCATTCGAATGTCATAATTCTTAAAAAAAACTGTGAAAGGCATCATTCCATCTGTATGAGAAATGTTATTATCAGTATTTTCTGCTTTCCAAATCCTTCTATAAGGTGTGATGACCTGAAATAAAAATCTATACTAAATCACAGAAGAAGCTAGATGGCTTGGATGAATGGCTTGGGAAATGACTATAGTAAAGTGTCGATAACTAGCAGCAAGGCAGTTTGGAGATGAAAGATGTAGAAGGACCTCCTGGAATAACCCAGAATGTGAGGATTGATTTGCTCCAGAGGACAAAAAGTCATGGGTCATTTGTAGCTTCCACTTGCATAAATTCCTTACATCAGGTAGACAACAAGCATTGCTCGGTCAAATCAATCACCATCATTCTGTGGTTCTGCTGAGCCTCTTACAAGAGTGCAGACTATTCAGAAACTCAACAACTTAGCATTTTCTCTATAAAATACCCCTGATCACTGGCTGCCTCTGATGAATACCAAATCTGCAAAACATGATGCCAGCATCAGCTTTCATGAGGAAATTATACTACCAAAGGAACACTGGTTGTCTTCAAAATGTGTAGACAGCAATATGAATGTTATCCACGAATTTTATGTTGAGTCCTTTAAAAATATATGTCCAAGTTAAAAGCCTTATCCTACTATTCTACTACTTATTACCTGCACAAATATGGGAATTTTATCTAAATTAACTCTTCAGAATAGTTAAAAAAAACCTGTGTCTTATGGTTTTAATGAGAACTAAATGACTTATCCATGTAAAACACATACTACAATAGCTGATATTTATAGGAAGTGTGTAAGTAATGGTTAAGTAGGATGATAGAAACTGCATATAAAGTCTAGAAAAAACACTGTACAGTTATGAGTAGCTGGTAAATTATTCATTTGAAAGTATTTGTAGTACAAATTAGTGGGTTTCCGTCATGTCCAAGGACTGAATATTTGGGACACATCAACATTAAATAGCCTCAGCCATCTGTTGTTTTAATTGAAGGTCAGGAAAACAGAAGTAGCTAATTGAAGAAAGAAAGCACAAATACTAATTGTACCTCAAAACCAGTTTCAGAAATATGGTCTACAGTAGATCAACCCATATTCTTTCCTTCAAAATCATGTTTATCACTATTACATGTTTAGTATGTAATGGTGTCGCCTTTTCCCTTGTTTTCCTCCACTTCTATTCATTAACTATGGACTCAGTAACTAGCTTCTAGCATAACCTCAACTTTGAGGATAATGAGACACATAGAAGAGATTAAAAAAAAAACCTATAGCATGTGGAGCCAACACATTCAGTGCCCAAAGGGCAGTGAACGTTTGTATATTCTCAATGGTTTTATGAGGGGCAACTGTAATATCAAACACAGAAGCAGATGTTGTCCTATATTAACCTTCAGCTCAAACTTTATAAATTTGATAGAGTAAAGAAAGTGCCTAGTTTCATAGGAAATTATTTAAGGCAGATGTGGAAATATTAAAGATCCCATGTTGCTAAGTAAGGGAATGAGCTGTAGAAGCAGTGGCGGCATAGTGCAGAAGAGTTTGCTGGCCAAGATCACTCTTCCCTGCCTTTGACGCCTTGCTCCACTTTTCTCAATAACTTTCTATCTGACGCTGAACATTCAAGAAATCGAAGATATTAATACTTGACTTTCCCTATATTGATTATCCATCTTAAATACATGCATAGACACATACGACTGCATGTATTGTAAAAACCCTCTTATATCAATATACTAATATGTAACAGAGTGACAGAATGGTGTGCATATATATATATATGCATACCCGTGTTTTGACTATCATGAGAAATGCTGAGCGAAAGTTGAAGCATGGTAGAATTGCTGAATACTGGATTTAATTATTACTTTTTGTACTATCTATATTGGTTATGCTAACTATGCTTGTTTTTCTTTAGATATATAGATCGTTGTGTTAAAATGAGAAAAATACTTATATAATCCTGGGAGTACATAAGCAGTGAAGGAAATAACTCCCAAAAATGTTGCATCCTGATCAGATGAACAATGTGAGACTTAACATATTTTATTCAATATTATATTTATATATTATATTTATATATTCCTACTACTATAATTATATACATGAAAAAACTTGGGGCTGTGATAGAATTCAAATGTTCCTTTGAAAGCATTTCATTCATGCCCTGAATCTCACCCCTAGATGGATGATATGGGAGGGGGCAGGGTAAAGACTTAAGGTTACATAAAAGTTTAGTTAAAAATTTAGGACATAATTCAATTTTCACGAATCCTATCTCAATATTTTCTCCATCTGCTATGTATTTCCGATTATGCAATCTACATATACAAAAATATTCAATACCCATTTATTGTAAGTATATATATATATGCATGCATCACAGGTTAAATGCTATCATAAATATTTAGAATTCATAAAATTCTGAGAAAAAGATGTTGGGTGCCATTTTTTTAACACATATTGATTTCTTTAGTGTGTTGAGAGATATATGAACATATTCATGATACAATACTTCCTTCATTATATTTGCTTAAAAGATAATTTGGGTAAATATTTAATGAATTTATTAAATGCTATACACTTTTAATAGTGGAAGAATTTTGCTCATTTTTCCTCCACAATAGTGAATGAAATATATGATTTCTATGTATATTTAATATACTCATCTATACATTAAATTATGATTTAAATAAAATATGATAGTGTTTAGATGACATTTTGTAAATTGTATTTTTTTTGAAGTGACACACTTATTGAGCTGTAACTGAAAACACAGAATGTACAGTTTAAAATAAGCTGTGATAGTACTATTTATTGATGTAAATACAAAGAAACAAAACTTTGGGTCTAGTACTCTATACCACCATTGTAAGATTATTTTTCCATTTTTGTTTGATATCATTCTATCTAAGTGAAAATTTATACTAGAATTAAGACCTGTTGATTAAAGCTGCTAACTCAAATGTATGTGTATATATGGTGGGGGAGGAGATATTGTGTTTCTGAGGAGGAAACGTAGAACCTCACACATGTTTCATCACATTCTATGAAATAAGCTGTACATAGACATGTGTGCACACGTGTTTGTGTGTGTGTGTATGCATGCATGCATGTATTTGCAAGAAGACACAAGATTCCTCAAGCACCATCAACTTTCCTCAAACACCATCAACCTCGTATTTTGTGGTAAGGTCTCTCATGTTGCCTGAAGTTTACCAATGCATGCCTCTGTTTTGGCTTTTAAGTCGTTGCTGGGGATCTGCACTCAGGCCCTCATGCTTATGAGGCAAGCACTTTTCTAAGGGCACCATCTCCAAAGTCCCCAAATAGATTTTAATTTAAGAAAGGAAAAAAGAAAAAAAGAAAAAAAAACAGAGGCAAAGAGAGAAAAGATCTAAAAGTGTAGTCATTGGTACAATTGGTAAAAAAATAATGTTCGTAGTATGGAGGAAACGTACCTTTCAGCAACTCACTAAATTCAGCAAGTTTCCAGAGCCTTTGTGTTCAGATCATTACCACATTGACTGTTAGCAATGGAGCAGGCATCAGTGGAGCACACCACACAGAAGGTAGACAACCAGTGCCTTTTACATTTTTACAAGATTCTTAACAACAAGAAAACCTGGCCATCTTTCATGTTGAACAAGAATACTAGAAAAGGAATTCTCATGACATTATAAAGTAGGCAAATATGTCTATGAAGGGTATGTGTGCATTGCAATAATTGGAAATCATTAGACTATCAAGCCAGGCGTAGGCAGCCCCACCTCTCAGGTCAAATACAGTCCAGCGCTTGTTTTCACTAGCAATTTTGTTGGAGCGCAGCCATGCTCACTTACTGTCTAAGTGCTTGACCACTCAAAAGCAGTTGGTTGCTTAAAGGACAACCTTATGGTTCCCAAAGGCCAAATCCTTATTATCTCTCTAGCTACACAGAGTTTGTCAATCTGCTCTGGAGAAAACGGAGAAGAATTCAGGTCAAAATTTCTCTGGCTAAGGCAAAAATCTTAATATCTATTAGAAACGCGTTTCTAGAATTTATAAATAGTTTTACACCTTGAAATTTTCTCAGCTAAAGGAAAAAAGGTGCCAGTGTATCACTTTTTTTCTTACCAAAAATGCGAAAGTGCACTTATATGCATTTCCTCAAATTAGGCCATTCAGTTGTTGCTAAAGTAGGTGAATGACCTTGGGCAACTTCCTTAGGTCTGTAAAGTTCATTGCATTTATATGGAAAAGGTAAAACCCGGACTTCCTCCCTTGATTTAGTAAAGACAGCAACATTTTCATGGTCTTCATGTTTAATACACACACATCTGGAGCATGATAGCTGCTTCTCTTCTTACACATTTTTACATGATATATGAAATGTAGATTTGACTAAAAAGTTATTGGTCTTTGGAAACACAGATTTAGTATATGTTTATAAACACAGTAGTCATTCGCCAGTTTCAATATGCACTGTACCTCATACATGCTAAATGTGAGCTACCCCTGAATTACATCTGCAGCCCCCTCAATTTCCATTATTAACAGAAGGAAGAAAGGTATTGTTATTGTTTTTGATGACATGAGTTTTACTTTTGTTTTAATGAACTGATTTTTAAAGTTATCTAACTGATAAGCTATTCAAGTGTGGAATGTGGTAATGTGATAGCATATATGTAGTGAGGGTCACTGTTACATGATTTCTGCCCACTGTTGCTCATTCCGTGTATTACATTATAAAACTTATGTAATTGCTCAATTTTTAAATAATATGTGTGAAAATAGACAGAATCAGGCTAACTTAGTGAGTCACATAATGATCTTGCCTTATGATGTGACCTAACTTATTTGTGAAATCTAAATAATAATGATGATGACAATGATAATAATTATTAGTAATAAATTAAATTAAACAACAGTCTAGAATAACATTTTACCAGGGCATTGATTACAATTTCCTCATCGAGTTTAGCATATATTATCTAATATCTACCAACCAAAAGTCCAGAAGAATTAACTATTCATATTATAAACAAAATGAAAGGAATTAACATAAAGTTATGTTTGAAATGAATGAGTGAAAAGTAATCAAATCTCTTTTAAGTACTATAAATTACTAGAACTGACAGTTATATGAGTAGCTTTATCTAATAATGCTTTTTAATCTTAAATTTGATACACTTACAGACCTACCTCAAAAATATAAATTTATTCAAAATAGAAAAAACTAATCTTTTTAGACTACTTAGAACTGTTTTGGAAGAGACCACTTGGAATATTTACTATGAAAAGCAAACTCCATAACTTATGATGTTTCAACTACATTTAAAGAAGGAAATAGTGAGCCACCACAGATTAGCAATGTGGGTTCTGCAGCTTAGAGTTCTTCTGCCTGAAAACATACATCACTGACTTTTCTCTTTCCTGATACTGTAGGACTGAACCCAAGTCTCCATCCTGCTCAGCATTCTTCCATTGCCCCAACCCTTAAATGGCATCTCCTTTAAATATATTTTAGTACAAAATTAAAATACTAGTGCCTTTTTCCTTTTTGCTTTTAAGAGGTGATCTTGATATTTACATCTGAAGATATTTTCTAGTCTTCCTGTGAAATAAGAGAAGAGATAACTTATAAATGATAAAACTCTTGTCCGCCTTAACTGGAATAACCTAGTCATAGGAACCATCAGCAACGACCCTGAGATGTTTATGCAAGGGAAGGGGTGGGCTTTTGGTTAAACAGGTTACAACTCAATTCAAGTTAATTAATCTGTCTCCAAAAGCTGAGTAATATTCCATTGTGTTAATGCATCACATTTTCTTTATCCATTATTTGGTTGAGAGGCATCTAAGTTGTTCCCTGGTTCTGGCTATTATGAATAAAACTGCTGTGAACATAGTTGAAAAGGTGTCCTTGTGGTATGATAGAGCATCCTTCAGGTATATACACAATACCTACCAATGAGAACAGCGGCTTTTCCTAATGCTTTGACTGGCTCTTGGGAATGTACTCCTCATACTGGGTTGCCTTGCCCAGCTTTAATACAAGGAGAGGTGCTTAGTCTTACTGCAACTAGGCATACCATGCTTTGTTTGTATCCATAGGAGGCCAGCCCCTTTCTGAACAGAAACAGAAGAGCAGTTTGGGCTGGCAGGACAGAGGAGAGATGGGGTGAGGAAATGGGAGGAAAGGAAGAAGGGGGAAATGTGACATTTAATTTAAATTAAATTAAACAAATCTGTCCCCACAGCAGCTTCAAGCTACAGCTGAACGCTTTTCAAAGCCAAGTCATATACAGAAATATGTCTTTTCTTGAGTGGGGTTGATGTGGAGGAGCTGCAACTGCGATGAGTAGCTCATGTTAGCTTGTATGGGCACAACACAGGGTTAAATCTGCAGGACAACTACTGAGTTCATAAGCTAAAAATACCTCTGTGACTTGGGGCAAGTTCCTATTAGGAAGAAATGAAATTAATCATATGAGACAATATCTGAAGTAGTTTTATAAATCAAAAAAGATACAGAAACCAAGTTCGTGACCTGAGTGTATGAGAGTGAACAGAAGGCTATGATCACACAGTGGTTTGGCTGTCAACACCAGGGATTTTCCCCCATCCCCCTTTTGATGGAGGAGCAGAGAGGGCAACTCAAAGCAAGAGCCCCAGGGTGAGGCTTTTTAACTATGGCACCTGTAGGGCCTAACAGACACAAGAAATGCATCCATTTGTGTCTTGAGAAACGAGTTTACAGTGCTAAAATGTTCAGTAGGATCGGAATTAGCTCTCTATCTTGGTTATTTCTTATTTTAAAACCATCTTTCTCTTAAGAATATTTATTTCATTTATCAGTTTAAGTAAGTTCAATCACCCCACTTGACAATGTCTGTCCTTGGCATAGAGCACTGCAGAGACAAGGCTAACACAATTGTACTTGTCTTTTCCACTTCTCCACTACGTTTCCCTCATACACCGGCAAGAAATCAGATTGTGGAAACAATATTTGATAAACTGTAAAATGGTGAAGTCCTGCAAAATATACACTGGTTTTCTCTTAGGTCTTCTGCCATAAAAATTTTATTTTCTAAGTATTTTAAGTGGAGCTTGAGAGAATAAAATCTTTGGGGACAAATTGGTTTATAGGAGCAAAATGATTTCACACTGTAAGATAGCAGTTTTCCAAACAGTGTGCAAAAGAGAAGTTTACAGATTCCCGGGACCATGTCCAGGAGCTCAGAATGAGAGTATGAAGATACAGCTTTAGCACTTATTTTGAAACAATCCTCCAAGATCATCACTTTGCTAAACACAAATAAACAGAGGGTGAAAGAAAATCAGCCTGAAAAGTGTGCATGCTGATGTTGGGAGGGCCAAGTGGACTATAGGGGGCTGGAGGAATTAGAATTTCCATTTGATTGACTAAAACCTGCCGAAACAGTTTGACACTCACAGGAGAAGTGAAGAGAGGAGGATTATGATAAAGCTCTTATCTCTGGCAGAACTGCTTGAGTGTCAGTGCTGTGACATGTGACACTCGCAGAGACAATAGCATGCTGTGGAATGTGTGTGAGAAAAGACACAAGAATGCAAATCCTCAGGAATCTGGGTCATTCTTCCAGTTTTATTTTTTAGTAAATTATTAAATTATTGATGAAAAATCACTTTTAAGTAACTCTTAAAAAGAAAGAATAAAATCTAAATCAGTTAAGGTATTCTTTCTAAATAGTTAAAAATTAAGCCCAGTTTTTGTGGTCCTTGCATAATTAAAAAAATGAATAAATGAAATAATCAAATTACATTTGATTGTTTATGCAGTTCACTGAGACATACATCCACCCATAAAAAATTAGTAATATATTCTGTGATATTTTGCAGATATATATAATTCATTTTCCTTTTGAGTACCATCTGTAAGATTTCAAATATGCGAAGTATTTCTGAGAATAGCCCAAATGATTGATCATAAAATGTGCTCATATTTTAACTTCTATTAACTCTTCAAAACAGTTTCTCCATTCTATGACCTACCCTGGGCCTTGGCTATTGGCTAGAACAGTTTCCACATATTCATGATACCTGATAGGAAAGGAAAACCATACCTCCTGCAGAGCGTTGGGATTTCTAACTAGAACTCTTTGGCCTTTCAGGAAACAATATCTGAGCACTCTGATCATACCATTCCTGTCTGTCCCTTGGCAAGATGGCTAAGCCAGGTCCTCTTGACCAAGGCTCCTCCTAATTACCCCAGACTTACCTGAGCACTGGGTGCAATTGTGGAAGCGATCCTGGAGATTGTTCAGCTGTCTGTACAGCTGAGCCTATGGGCCTGAAAATAAAAATGCTTTGCCTGTTCACTGAATCCTGCCTGTAGGTGATGTACATCACACTTTAAAAAGAAGCATCTCCACGTGATAAAGCCACATCCTGCTTGAGCAGCCCCCAGCAAGAAGTGCCACAAAATGGAAATCGCACAAGGTAGCGGCAGCCCACGTGGTTCACAATCAGCGCTGAGGACTTTCTTATATGGAAGGACTTGTGAAAAATCAGATGAGCTGAGAAGTCAAATTGAGCACAGTGGAGGGGGGGTGACTTCAGAAGGGCCTCTGAGAAGCTACACCTCACCTCAGAGTCTTTCCCCTATTTTTAGTCTGAACTTTATACTAAACTCATGAATTAACCCACAGAATTTGCATGGTAATTTCTAAGGTTCTGGTTGCTGCCTCAGATATTCCCCAGGGATTTTTCTATGTCACTGGTTAATATCAACACACACCTAGAACCTTCTTGTCTTGTTGGGGTTTATAAATGAATTCACAGAAATAAGATAAGGAAACTACATTTTATAAGGGGGTCGGAAATACATTTCAGAAGTAGAATCAGTATATATAAAATATGAAGTTAAATGCACAGATATCTAAAATTAATAAGTATGAAACTTATCACATTTATGAGGATTCATATAGTGCATCCATTTGGCAATACAATTTATGAAACAAGTGACAAGACTAAGGTCAGAGAAGTAAATACCTTGTCCAATAAGTCACAGCATTTTAGAAGCAGATGGGCTCTTCCAACCTCAGAAGATTCCACCCTTAGCCAATAGTTTCTGAATATTCGGAAACACATTCAGATATTAAGAAGAAATTTTATCATACAAAATAGATAGAGTAAATGATCCTGATAACTCCATGCATTCATAAAGAAAAATATTTTCCAAAATGGAGCTCAAATCAATAGGACTGAGAAGTGTTTGCCCTTATTTCATTTTTGGTTTAATGAAGGGGAGAGAAAATATGGATATTTTATTGTTAATGTTATTAGTTATAAAATGAGCATATTGTCTCAAAACTGACTAAATATATTTCTGGAAATCAATAAAAATTATATTTTGGCTGATAAAATTGATAGCTCATTTATTATAAAACCCAATATATTTTCTATTGAAGCACAAAAGTGTATGTTCTCACAAAAGTGTATGTTCGTCCTATTACCTGAAAAAAATAAGTGTAACTAGGTATTTAATGATGGTCACTTAAGAAAGTAACTGAGGAACACTGGTGAAACATTATTGAAAGAAACAGTTGTTTAATATTTGTGAAGCAAATTGTTTTCCTGAACTGCTTAACAGATTCTATTTCATTCAGATAAAATTTATCACAAATTTTATATAAGAAAGATTCAGGTAATAAAGATTCCCTTGTGCTATAACAGACACATAAGAACAGAAAGACTGAAAAATCCAGAATCAATGATATAAAATTAAAAGTTAGGATGTATATGGTAGGCAATGCCCCCACCTAGATACTGCACAGAAGTTGGTGAGCTTTACCTAAATTAGGACAAATTGTCAAGACACGAATATCTTGAATTTCCCCATGAAATTTGCACTTAATACCATTATCCATTCTAAAATTTTGAAAAGAATGTCCATGCAACAGGAAAAGAAAAGCATTTGCATTCTCTGGACAGGGAACCATTGTGAACCATTCTAGACTTTGAGAAGAAGCACATGGTCTCAGGGTCAGGGCCAAGCTCCTTACTTGCATTTCAGTGTTTTAGTTCATAACTTTCAGAAGGCAGTCTACTACCTGTGTGTTAACTTAAAAGTTGGCTTCTATATCTAGCCAACAAGCCATCCAAAATCATCAAGCAGAGGTGAAACGGTAACCCCAGTTAGTAAAGGTAGTACCTAGGCAGCAAGCATGAGGACCTCCATTTGGATCCTTCATGACCCACTGGGAATGGTCATTTCTGCTTGTAATACCAGCTCTAGTGGAAGAGGTAGAGATGGACACCAGCTAATCCACCATGCTCATTTGACAGTCAGGTTAGTCATATAAGTGAGCTCAGAATGGAGAAAGAGGCCTTATTTCAGAAAACAAATGTAGAAAGCAATTATATAAATACATCTCACATCAACATCTGACCTCTACAATCATATACAGAAACAAGCACATTTCATATACACACATACACAACTCCCCCATGTACATCAACAAGCCTCTAAACTGATTAAAAGTTTTAAGTTATTTATGAGAACACAGCAGCACATTGAAATGGAATAAAGTTACCTTTATTCCTTTATGCAGTGTGATTGTCATTTTGTTTGCTTCAATAGAAGACCACCTACCAACACAATGTGAGAACAAAGGCAAAAACAGACAGTTCCTACCTAGTCAGAGCCAAAGCCGCTTCTGTTTCTATGTCAGGGCATTTTTCTTTCTAAGACAGGATTGATGTGGGATTCCCCTCTCTATATTGTGAATACCATTGGTTAATAAAAACACTGTATTGGGCCTTCACAGGGAACAGAGGTAGGCAGGGGAAACTAAACTGAATGCTGGGAGAAGTAACACAGAGTTTGGAGAAGCCATGTAGCCCCACCAGAGATAGATGCTAGAACTTTGCCCAGTAAGCCACAGCCTTGTGGCGATATGCAGATTAATAGGAATGGGTTAAATCAAGAAGTAAGAGTTAACCAATAAGAAGCTAGTGCTAATGGGTCAAGCAGTAATTTAAATAATATAGATTCTGTATGGTTATTTCGGGGCTGAGCAGCCGGGAACCAACAAGTGGCCTCCTTCAACCCAGGATCTTGTTAATACTCAGTTGTAGCCCAAGCTGGCCTTATTCTTGCTGTATCCCTTATTTCTGAGGCATAGCACTTGTATTATAAAGGTGACTCTTAGTTTGTGAACTTTTCCTTATACTGCTAGGCAGTTAACGCCAATCAACAATGGGAACTCCTTATAGCCCCACCAGGACACTTAGACTTAATTTGGTAGCACAAAGCATAACTTAGCATCCTTAGCTCTTCAGAGATACTAAAAGTTCTGCAAAACCTCTGTATGTAAACAATATTTGACCTTCATATTGATGCTTTGAGGAATCTAGATATAATTGTGTTTAGACTTGGAAAATCAGAAGTTATGATGGAGGTAGGCAAGAATCCTGTTATGGACAAATATTCAACAAGGAAAAATTATCATGACTGTAGTTATCTTGTTTTTCTATTCAATATACTGACTGGAGGGATTGGCACTAGTCAATGATGAATTTCAGATTCTACACAACTAAAATAGTAGTTGAGTTAGTAGAAAAAGAAAAGGTTTGATAATTTATTTTTATTTATATTTTTAGATTGTCATAAAATTGCAAAGATTTTTACAATGTACCAGGACTGGGTTATGCCCAATTGAGTTGCTATCCAACTGGGTCCCATGGGCATCCCCAAACAACACAGGTTGTTGCCAAGACAATAGTTTCTTCTCCAGTGACAGCAATGTCCTATCGCTGAAGACAATAACCACATAATTCATTGAACATAGAGAGGTTGTGCCTATATAGAACCTTTACACCCAACTTCTAGGGTATTTGGTAACAGAAGGTACTCTGCGGGCTACCTAATGAGAAACATAAACACCACTCCATCTATAAAACCTTTGATCTACTATACTATGTTTCTAGGACAATGGTGGCATAAAGCTTGTGGCAGTAACAAACAAATGTCTGACTTGACTTAAGGCCCACTTTATGAGACAGAATTCATACCCAACACTGCTCAGGAAACCAAAAACCAGAAACTAGATATCCCAGAACCTAGGGTAACTTTAAACACCATTTTGTTTTTGTGATTGTTTTCTAAAGTAGTGATAAAGTGGGATGTCATCATGAAATTTCTCTCCTAAGAGCTCAGAGAACCCCAAAGAACGGGGGGTGGAAAGAGTATAAGAGCCAGAGGAGATAGGAGGCAGCAGATGAATAAGGCCTTCTAACTCAACTGAGAAAAGCTCATATGAACTCCCAGAGACTGCAGCATCATGCACAGGGCAGGCACAAGTCTGCACTAGGACCTCTGCGTATATATTATTGCTTTCAGTTTAGTGTTTTTAATGGGACTCCTGAGTATGTGAATGAGGGGGTCTCTGACTCTGATGACTTTTTTGGGATTCTTTTTCTGTTGGTTTGCTTTATCCAACTCAGTGTGATGGTATTTTATTTTACTTTATTTTATAATGTTTAGTTGATATTTCCTAGAAGTTTGTTCTGTTCTAATGAGAGACTGAAAGGGAGTAGATCTGGATGGGAGGTGAAGTGGGAAGGAACATGGAGGAGTAAATAGAGGGGAAACTGTAATCCAGGATATAATCTATGAGAAAACAATGTATTTTCAATAAAAGGGAATAAATAGATACATAGATAAAATAAATGTATATTGAGGGACACGGGTTTATGAGACTCTTCCACACACTTATCTACTGGCAACCAACAAATTTTAGGATTGAGGCATTGTATCTAATTGTAGACCTACTCACTAGCCTGCCAAATTCTGATGATTGTTTCTGAACTCAGGGTAACACTGATGAACTCGGTTAGGCACTTTGGGACAACAAATAAAAGTAGTAAATAGAAATTGTAGGGAAGATGGACACTAGTAGAGATGGGAGGAAAATCATGGGAAAGGGAATGGCAACATAATATAGATATAGGAAATTGAGTTAGAAAAAATATGCATTGTGTACGTTGTGAAATGCCTTCCAGATCAGCAACATGCAATTATTCAGTTTTTTAAAGGAATCATTACTGCCTCTGTCTTTTGTAGAGAAAACACTGAAGACCTATGCATAGAGCAAGTATCATTTGTGTGGCACATGCTGAATGATAATCACCATCCTGAACAATAATTTCTCTGATTTATTTCTTGTGTTTAACAGAAATTTTATATTTTTTAACCAGCATCTTTGTAAATCATTCTTTCACCTATCTCTAAGGGAGTTTTATATGTAGGCAAAACATTCATGTGGAGGATCAAATGAACGGAAGCATGGTAATTTGGGGACTTGTCCAGAGAATCAGAAAACCTCAAGTGTCATTTTTTATTCCTTATAAAAATGCGAAGATGTTAGGGCAGGGACCTAGCTTCAGAACTTATCTTTCAGTTGAATCTAGCAAATTACTTATCAGAGCTATCTCCCTAATGTCAATATTGGCTTCATCACAAAAGGACACAAAATCTATGTGCTGCAGACATTCAGTGAAAATATTAATAAACTTTTAATAATTTCAGTAAGTTCTTAATTTCAAAGTCAGTATGATTTTTTTCCCAGTCAATAGAACAGAAAATATATATTTTTCTATCCACAGAGTACTATAGAGACCAGATATAATGGATAAAATGTGTGTGTGTGTGTGTGTTCATGTGAAAGACAGGGAAAGACAGACTTTAAAGCCATTGATAGAATAAATAAAGTAACTTTCCATAAGTTAATTTTACAGACAAAAGTAAAAGATTTTTTTCCTTTGAAAAGAGTTGATGAGAAGGAGACTCCTAAAATCAGAATTTTTCAGCACTGTAGGCCAACACAGTAGCAACTCCTCTCCTCAATAAGGGACCTAACCAAGCATAAAAGAATGGGGAACCAGGATGAATAGCAGTAGCAAGCAAAGGTGATTAAACACTGAGAAACGAAAGAAGAAAAACCTGTGACGAAAAGTAGTTTATTCCTCTTTCAAAGGATCTTTCATGAGAGGAAATTAAAAGTTAAAATAGAACCCTTCTCAGTAAGTCATTATATGGAAAGAGGCTTATGCTCACTGTATGAAAGGGCGATGTAATTATTATCCCTTCATAAGAATGTGAGATCTTGCTGGCATCCTTTGTGTTGCCTCATAAGAATTTCTTCCATAATCCTGAGAATGGACATGGCCAGATTTTCTTAGCCACTTTGTGTCAGGCCTGATACCAAGTAGAGGAAGATTTCCTTTAGTTCAGTGTTAATCTTTTCAGACAGACACTGCTCTTTTCCTTTTCGCTGCATAATCCAGAAAGACTAGGGGATATTTATTAAGCATGGACATTAGCACAAAAGTCTACACAGTCAGGCCCTAAAGCAAAGGCTCTTTTTCACTGTGATACACCTAAGTAAGTAAATCAGATATGAGCACAGTAATTAAGTATGGCCATGGCAATGTTTCCACTTGGACATATAGGGTTGAATTCTGTAGGATCTGTGGAATTGCTCTCAATAGTCAGCTAGTATTATTGTCTGTGCAGACCTCGAGTCTCTACAGCAGAGTGGAAAGATGGTCCCTTAAAACCAGTGAGGCTTTATAGTATACACAAGTGATGCTGTTGCTAAGGATTCCCCTCCCCATCCCTACCACAAACACTCAAAATGAAAAAAAAATATGGAAATTATCGAATCTGACTTTATCCAAAAATATTATTTACAAATTCAACTCTGACATAATTTTATATTGTCACAAAGCTTTTATATTGATCACAAAGAAGTCCTATTTTTTTCAAGTATTAATATGCTCAGGAGATCATATAAAACTATGTGGTGGCCACTTCAGGCCATATATTTATTTTTTATTTATTTATTTTTCATTAGACACAACAATCCAAGTTTCCACTACCTCTCCTACTCCCATTCCCTCCACACACCCTCCCACCCCACCCCATCCAATCCTCAGAGAGGGTAAGGCACATTGCTTTGGAAAATGTCCAAGGCCCACCCTACTGTATCTAGGCTGAGCAAGGTAATCACCCAAAGAGAACAGGTTTCCAAAAAGCCAGTACATGCAATAGGAATAAATCCTGGTGCCACTGCCAGTAGCTTCTCAGTCTTCTCCAGCGATGCAACTGTCAACCACATTTAGAGGGACTAGTCTGCTCCTATGCCTGTTCCTTCCCAGTCTACCGGACTTGGTGAGCTCCCGTTAGCTCAGGTAGACTCGTTCAGTGGGTGTACTCATCCTGGTCATTACCTTATTGCTCATATTCTCATTCCTCCCACTCTTCAACTGGACTTTGGGAGGGTCATATACTTTTATTTAAAGATTTGGATCTAGGAAACATTAGGAATGCAAATGGCATCATGGAGAGTGACTAGAGAGAGAAACAGCAAAGTGCAAGTCATAAAAAGAGTGAAATGAGAAAAACTGAGGGTTTTTTACATGCTCAAATTATTTTTATGTGTCTGGGTTTCTCTTTATGAATGTACCATATTCATGCCGTGTCTGAAGAGATCAAAAGAGTCAAATCCCCTGGGACTGGAGTTATAGAAGGTTATAAACCATAAAATGGGTGCTAAGAATCAACCCCAGGTCCTTTGGAAGATCAGTCCGTGGTCTTAACCACTAAGAAATCTTTCCAGCACTTGGAGATGCAATTATAGTCAGGAGGGAGATCAATGCAGAAGAAGAAATGGAGGAGGGACCATAACACTAAGGATGCTTGAAAAAGTCATGAGGAATAGGTATTTTTTGTTTACCTAAAAATATATCATATATATATATATATACATATATGTATGCACACACATATATGTATAGTTCAAATGCAGTTATGCTACTTGGGCTAACAATGCTCCTCTCCAAAGACATAAACTATCTAAAAACAAACCCTGGAACCAGAAATGATAAACCTATCTAGTTGTCAGTCAGGGAAGTCCAAGAGGCTCCTCAGATAATACAGGCTATTACTACTCCCCTGCCTTGCTTCCCAGAGGTTGAGGTAATTCCCTTTGGCTGAAGACACTGGGCTTTGTGGATATAGGATTTGGAGGATTTGAACTGGATCTGACAGGAAAGCCTTCTCCCTGAGGATTAGCTATCATAGTACCAAAAGTTGGGAGGCAGGCTGCCAAGGGAGGGAAACAAGCAACAGTCCAACTCAGCTGAGTCTTCTGTAAACCACAATGATCAGCATGGCAAGATATAACAGAGGGTGCAAGAGTGGCACTCACGTCTTGGCAATAACGGTGTTTTCTAATTGAACTTAATAAGGCTTGCTCAACAACAGAGGAATCATGCCTGGTCCTGGAAATATGGACAACTGCCTGGGGCTAACAAGGTCATAGATCTTGAAGCACATACTCTGATTGCCACATTTTAAAATCAACACAGTTTTTTATGTAATCTTTTTATTCCTTTTATTGTAAATAGTTTATTTTCCATTATAATATATTCAGATTCCAGCATCCCCTGCCTCTGCTCCTCCCAGTTCATCCAAACCTTCCCTCCCATCCTGATCCAATCCCTTTCTGTCTCTCATTAGAAAACGGCAGGCTTCTAAAGAATAATAATAAAATATAACAAAATAAAAACTGTCACATTATGTTTGCACAAGAAAAATAAACAGAAAGAGAGCCCCAGAGAGGACACAAGAATCACAATATTCTAAATACCTATCCTTACACCTACAGGTAAGTGTTGTTCCCACCTCCCATTAAAGAAGTTTTGGTTTTTTTTTTGCCACATTAAGAGAGCAACTCAGAAAACCATGACTGGTTGAAATACAGAGAACTTGAGGGGCCTAGACCCAGTGGATAATATCTGTAACATGACGCCTTCATCAGGTTCAGGGAACATCATGGAAGTGGGGAAAGAAGACCATAAGGACCAGAGGACCAGGAGATCTATTGAGAGAGTGTGTTTACTAGAAATGACAGGGAAGCTACACCCATGATACCTCAGCATATGGATGCCAAAACGGGAGGTGAACAATTACAACATCATCAGACATGTTAACATCTGTTGCAAGTTCAG
This sequence comes from Ellobius talpinus, assembly GCA_001685095.1. Taxonomy (NCBI): domain Eukaryota; kingdom Metazoa; phylum Chordata; class Mammalia; order Rodentia; family Cricetidae; genus Ellobius; species Ellobius talpinus. The sequence goes on from LOJH01001139.1 coordinate 21,046, forward strand.
TGATGTCACCAATTCCCCAATACTTTAGCAGGTACAAAACAGGTCTAAAGCAGGAGGATGCTTTAAAACTTAGTCCTATTTTTGTGCATTAAAACTTAAAGTTAGGATATCAGGAAGAAAACCCAGTGAAGGTTTGCAAATGCTTACTGTGGTAATATTGGAAAGTTTATCAAAGAAGTAGAAATAAAATGTTTAATCTTTTCTGGGAAGCCTTGGAATGAGATATGGAAATTTACCTGTCAAACTTTGTGCAGTTCTCATATTTTTCTAATCTCAAAAAAGTGCCCTCTCTCTCTATTTTTTATCATATTTCTAAGTTAAACTAGGTTATCTGGTTTATAATACAGTTTTCAAAATTCACTTTCAATTTCATATGTTCTGTAGCGCCTAAATCTCCAGAAAGCAGCAAAAAAAAATAAAAACAGAATGCCTTATCCGCTGCCCATTTTGATAGATGAGGCCAAGTAGCAAGTCATCTTGCGTGTAATTGGACCTTTTGGCATATCTGCCTTAACACTCAAAACTCCCAGGAGCTACCCTTTGTATCAACTTTATTTTCCTCAAACAATTGCACTAGCAAATTGAAAAATCTAAGGAAATGTCTACTTTAACTTTTAAAATTAATAGGAGAAACGAATATACATACTGATTTCCAATATCCACACTTGTGTCTGCATGTGTTCTTCTAATGTGTTGTGCTATTCAACTACAGAAGCAGTCACAAATCAAGAATCATTGACTAGCAAAAACCATTTCTTTATGTTTGTATGTATGTGTGCAGGTACAGAGGTGTGTGTGTGTGTGTGTGTGTGTGTGTGTGTGTGTGCATTGAGGGGTGCTTCTAAAGTCCAGAATACAGTCTCTGTTGTCATTCCTCAGGTTCCATCAACTTTGTTGTTGTTGATGATGATGAAGCAGAACACTGTATCCTGGAGCTCAATGAGAAGACCAGGCTAGCTGCGCAGGCAACTGTAGCATCTTCTTATTTTTCCCCGGTAGAAAATTACTGGCACAAACCTTTACAGCTAGCTTTTTGATGTGGGGTTTTGTGGTTGAACTGAGGTCCCCATGCTTGCAAGGTCAGTATTTTATTGACTGGTCCATTCCATAGCCCAACCAATTATTTCTTTTTAATCGAGATTATAATTCATTCAAGATTCAGTAGTTCTGATGCACTTTTGCCATCATTTGGGCCCTGGTGGCTTTGATCACATGTCAAGGCAACCTCTCCTTTCTTTCACAAAAGCAAAGACGCATAATGTTTGATCATTAACATTCCAGAGCGAACATGAAGCATTTAGGTAATATAACTTTAAAGGTAACAACCAGAAAATGGGTGACTCCCTTTTCCCAAAATGTATTGTGTTTGCTTCATCCCAAACACCTGGCTACACCTCACAGCTTTGTCCAATTAATTTAAGAGGTCTCCCACAAACCAGCAGAAGATTCTTTGCGACAATGTAGCTAACTGCTGGAAGCAAAAAGAAGAGAGATTACTTTCTCCGAAAAAATAAGTCCAGAAATGCCAGAAGATAATCCCTATTTTAAAGTAAAATGAAGAAAGGCACATACAACATGAAGCGAAAGAGTCAACCCTTTACTCCCAAGATTAGCAAAATGACGGGCAATGGAAGAAACCTGCAGCTTAGAGGCTTCAAGGGATGAGAAATATCCCTGGAACTTCCAGAGAGAATTAAGTGTAAGAACAGTGTTTAGGATAGAGAAGTTATCTCCAGATCCATAGGAGGGAAAAATGCTTCTACGTGCTTCAAGGATCCCTGGGAACCATGACTGTCCATGCCATGAAAGTAATGCCTTTCTCAGGGAACATCTCTCTATTCTTTACACAATTTGTTCATCCTATTCGTTCTTGATCGTAACACCTTTATGAGAAAGGACCTCACTTAACATCATTGGATTCTCTTCACTGACAAGTGAGCTGCAAAGAAAGACAGATCCATACTGTAAAATAAGTTAGAATACAATTGCAGTTAGCCACTTAAATAGAAGTTGTTGCAATTCCTGTGGGACTGTGTCCTCATTCCTCTTATTTGCCAACATGAGCTGTGAGTTTTGGAAGAAGCATTTTGGCAATGGTTCTAAAACCTTGTGAAGCATCGACACCTTATAAAGGCTTTGGATTTCAATACCTGCTGCCTGGATACTGAAATAGACTTTTCACAATTTCAGGGGCTGGATTATAGGACATTGGCATGGTTTTGTTTTGCTTTGCTTTGATTTGCTTTGTTGTCTTTACCTAATGATAGTTTTCTGAAGTCTTCCAAATTCTCTGACTTCTTGTTGCCAGAGTGGATGGCACCATTTGCTTTTCCAATTTGACTTGCTGTATATTAGGGAGAATAGCAAAAAAAGAGGCAATTCCTTGAAATTGAACCCAAGTAAGTTAAATGCCTCCTGAATAAATGTATCTCTTTCCCAGGCCGAGGTAATTGCTTTTTTATTTATCTCAAACTATTTTCATCCTTTCCCATAGCCTAATAGAATCACTCCCTGCACAGTGCATTTCCATCACATAAGCTCACAGGATACTGGCTTTGCTGATACTAAATAAATAAATAAATAAATAAATAAAACCTCAGAATCCATATTATAGCTAGTGGGAGCTGAAGGTTTATGTATATACATTAAATTAAAATTGCTTTCTGCCCATATTATACCAATTGTAAATGATAGTTCAGTCAGGCAGCAGGCAAGAGTTGGTTCCTTTTGAGATGAAATGTCTGAAATTTCTATTTCAGGGCAAACACTCCTCATGAGCCATACATTTATTAAGAAACTAATATGACAGCATTCATTCTAATCACATTTAGTATCTGTCTTGGGCAAGACTAAAAGTCTGAGTGAAGAAAGAGAACGTTAATATCGTTTAAATGAGCATGGCTGATGAATACTCTACTTAAAGTAAATGAAAAAATTCAAATGGAAGGAAATCATTTTAAGTGACAAGAAGAGAGTTAAGATAAAAAGGGTGCATTATCAGTCCACATTGAACCATTATCTGTGTCACAAGATTCACTCTTTAAAACCAGGCAGAATCTGATACTTCTTCTCACACGTAGACACCCTGGGAACGATGTGATCTGAAGTCTGCAGTTGTTTCCATGAATAGAGATGCACAGGCACTGAATTATACACAAAGTCTTTTCACCAGTGGGAACCCTTTTCTATCACTAAAATGCAACACTCGCAATGCTCCAGAGGCATTATAACCAAGACATCTGCTATTAGTAGACACGTATGAGCAATATCTAAGATAGCACAAAATAGTTATGCTTTATTCATATTTAGCTGGTGAAATGGGAGTATACTTGATGCTCGACAGAGGAACACTTTTCTAGAAAACTGTACCTTTGGCTCCCAAATGACTTCAACCTCCTCTACACCCAGACTTGACATTTAATGACTCTTCTGGTTAAACATGTACTTGGGTACAGTAATTGATTTAAGGATAAGAAGCAGAAAACATCTGGCAAATGTGTGGCATTCCAACATCCCACCAGCAAACAGACTAAACTAATTGATTTTAACACATTTTTTGAGCAAGCCAATATTTAGACTAAGGTGACACAAAGAGGAGCCAAGTTAGCAGCTAATCATTGGCCTGTGTCTTAATCCCTCAGTCTCAGACAGGAGAAAAAAAACCTTGTGGCTTATGGGACATTTGATAAATTAAGGAAGAAACAAAGAGGTTTATTTTAGTATGGCTGCAATGTATGAATGCATAAAATCAGAAGAGTTAAGTGATCTGATGAAATAAAAATACTAAAACAGAAAAGGGTCTTGGAGAATATCATTTAATCATAAGGAACTGGCTCAGGACAAAGGTTTATTAAAGGCTGGATGCCAACTACCATAATAACCCTAATCATTTCCATGGTTCCAAATATCATACTAACCCTAATCATTTCCATGGTTCCTCAGTTGCAGCCCTGAGATGGCATCAAAAACCAACATCTCTGTCTGCAAAGTAGTCTCAGGCAAGTAGTATTTCTATCTTTGGAAGTTGGTAAGGAACAGTAAAATGTGCTATGTCATCTCCTATTTAATCTTCTACTAAACTCAGTCATTAAGATACCATTATGATCATGGTTTGCATTCCCAATCAAACATGGCCTACCTCATAAGAGGGAATTTATGTTGTGTTTCCATAAACATTCAAATTCGTATCAAAACAGTAATTTGAAAGAGAGGTAAGTTTGTATTCTGACTTAATACCAAAGTCCTATGAACTTGGTGAATATGCATGAGATCCGCTTTCACTATCCTGACACATTCAGATTTATGACTCTACAAATTTCCAGGTTGGTCTCTAGGCTAAGTTTCAACAAAGTGTTGTGTGCCCATATCCTGGAAAGTCAGGGAGCTTTCTCCTAATTACAAACCCTGCCTCTTGATGTGCTGTACAGCTGTTTTCTTCCAGCTTCCATTCCATGCATTTTCAATTAGTCCGCAATATGGGCCTAATTGAAACTCAGAAAATAAATTGAAGCATCTCACATAAATGAATATATAACAAATTTCTAATATTAAACTCTTCTGTCGCCTTTAAAATAAGACTTATTTCTAATGAAATTTTTTAAAAGTAATTTTTCACAGTAGCAACTAGAAAAGACAGATAATTGTTAAGGATATTACGTAGATTCAGTGATATGTAAGTCACACAGCATGTGGTATTGTGAAGGATAAGGTTTTGAAAAATCTTTACTTTTATCCACACCTGCCATTTTATTCCAATAGAAATACATAGATGTAAGAAAGTATTGCAAAGTCCATGAAGCAGCTTCATCATGCGTTTACAACTTCCACTTAAAAATCCAATCATAGTCTAGCTGGAAGTAAATGGAGAATTTATTCTCGTACATATATTTATCTATATGGAGGTGGAGATATTTTCTTCCTGAGACTAAGAACAGACAAGCCACAGTACAGCTTCACTTGGCTCCTTATTTATCCTGCATGTGTTCATATGAGAAGGTAAACATGCTAGGCAACTTTATTGATATTTCTGAATATTTGCTAAATTTTTCTGCATCTTTCTGTTGGTAAATATTTAAATTGTCTACTTTGTTTTAGGGTTCAAGAATATTTATTTCAGATGTGGCAACTACACTCACATTTCAAAGTGAAAATCCAAAATTGAACATCAAAATTCTCAAAGCATAGATTGACAGGTAAGGTACTATATACTAGTTTTTATCTACTGTCTAGCCACATGTTCTTTGCTCTAATATCAGTGCCAGATATGAATTTCAACTTGTGTTCTGGGCCTGAAATTTAACCAGAATCTTAGTAGTTACTCCCATGGCATTCACACCTCAAATGAACCAGCATGTTTGTCTTGTCAGCTGGTGGTCACTGCTGTTTTTTCCCAGGGTTTGAGGATAAAAATGGTGATTGTTTTTCCTCCTCTGGTAGAGTGCATAGCACCTTCCAGCACCATGGAAAACAGGCAGTAGCGAGTAAGGCTCCACGTGATTAATTTCTCCATGTATTTTGACTCAAAGATGGGGTGTCTTCAGCACTAGGGTTTTACAGACCAACAGTTTTCCCTCCCTCCTCTCCTCCCATCCCTTCCCCCTACCTCTCTTTTACCCACCCAATCCACTTCTACAAGATCTTATAGAGGCATTTTCTTAATTGAGGTTAGCCTCCTCTAAGATTACTTTAGCTTATGTCAAGTTTACATAAACTATCCAGCACAGTTAGTTAATACTCCTTTACCCCAACTCAATCCTTTCTAGATTTAACTCTTTCTATATGATTATGCTTTTTAATCCTTTATACATTGATTTATGTTTCCATCTATTATAATTTCCCTTGCTTCTTATTAATTTTCAAGTGAAATATACATTTCTGAATATACAAAGCTAGCATCCACAAATGAGAGAAAATATACATTTGTCTTTCTGGGTCTCAGTTATCTCACTCAGAATTACTATTTCTTGACCTATTCAATTATCAGTGATTTTTTTCAATTTCATTTTTCTGAACCACTGAATAATATTCATTTATGTAAATGCAACATATTTTCATTATCCATTCATTAGTTAATAGACATATAGGCTTCTTTGATTTCTTAGCTATTGTGAAGAGTGCACACACTATGCAGCATAATAGCAGTTCCCATTTTAAAACAAAGGAGGTAGATCTACAAACACCAACCCTAGTTCTTAATCATGTTTGGAATTTTTAAAGGTGTCTATAATTCACTAAATGCCCTCATCATTTTGTGTGTATATATTTTAGGTTTTCTTTTGTCTTGATGAAAATATGGAACACTATCTCAATGGAAAATTAATTACAACTTATTTTATAATAATATTTTATAATATAATTAAAGGATTTTCATCAATTATCTTCAATGACAAACACACAAGAGAATGCTATTTAGCCATAAAAAGAATGAAATTTTGTCACATGTGACAACATACATGGAACCTGAAGTAATTATGCTAAGTTAAATAAATCAGGCAAAAGAAGGCAAATACCTTAGCTAAGAATAATTACTTAAAAAAACACAAAATGAAATGGTAACCATTGCAGGCTAGGAAGTGTTTGGAAGACACTGAGTAGAAGAAAACAAAATACAGTACAAACTGGGATGTGGTAGAACTTCGGGAAAAAAAATGAAAGAGTAGAAAGAAATTGTTGGTGAGCATGACCTTAAAGGAGGTGTGAGGATTTTTGCTACTACATTTATTACCTGGTCAACAATTGGTGGACAATTTTCTTCCACCTTTCACTTTCCTTCATGATGTTCCACCACATGATAAACTCCCAAACAATGGACTCAACTATCACCAAACTCTGCAGCTGAGATTCCCATAAAGCTTGCTTTGAAGCTGATATCCTCAGATCATTTTCATATGAATGGAAATCTGACCACCACAGGAAGAGTCAATGCCACTGTTCCAAAGAATAGCAGTTTACTACAGTATGAGGTGTAATTCCAAATATTAGGAGTCAGAAGAGAACTCCAGTGATGGAACAGAGTATGTATAAATGCTACTTACTCGGATTTGGGTCAGTATGTATTGAAATACCACATTTTGCTCTATAAATGTGTATATGGTGAAAACAGAAATAACTAAATAAATCACTACATAAATGCAAAAATGATTTAAACACTTTAAAATATTTATCCAGTAGATAAACATAAAATATAATTATTGGGCTTATCTTAAATAAAATAGAAAACAGAAAATAGCTTGAAACACATGCATAAACAAAATAATGATAATCATAAAAATAACATAAATAAATAAGAAGTCCCATATTTTTTCCTATAACTGATGGAGTATTGTCCTTGTGAGAGCACTGGAGGAGAAGACAGCCTATCATGACATATGTATTTAATCAGAAATATCGATTCAAGGATCAAAGCACATGCACGGAAACTGATGTTAAGAGATACAGAGATGCAGTGTGAGTGGATCTCACAGATTAGGAGACAAAATGAGACAAAAGCAACTGAGAAATCACAGTAAATGATCTCTCTTTTTTTCTTTTTCATTTTAAATTTTTATTCATTTTACAAACCAACCACAGTTCCCTGTCTTTCCCCTCCTCCCTCTACTCTCACCTCCCGAACCCCATCCCCTCCATCCACTCCCAGAAAGGATAAAGCCTCCCATGGTGAGTCAACAAAGCCTGGCACACTAAGTTGAGGTATGACCAAGCCCCACCCCCACTGCATCAAGGCTGAGCAAGACATCCCACTATAGGCAACAGACTCCAAAAAGCTACCTCATGAACCAGGGAGAGATCTTGGTCCCATTGTCAGGGCCTCCTCAAACAGACCAAGCTATACAACTGTCACCCACATGCAGAGTGCCTAGATTGGTCAAATGCAAGCTCTCTAGCTTTTGGTCTACAGTCCTTGAGCTCCCAAGAGTTCTTCTCAATTGTCTCTGTGGATTTCCTGGTCATGGATCTTGACCTCCCTTCCTCATATAATCCCTCCTATCTCTCTTTGAATGGACTCCTGGAGTTAGGTCTTGGTGTTTGGCTCTGTATCTCTGCATCTGTTTCCATCAGCAACTGGATGAAGATTCTATGATGACAGTTAAGGTGTTTACCATTTTGTTTACAGGGGAAGGCCAGTTCAGTCACCTTCTCCACTATTTCTGGGAGTCTTAGCTGGGGTCATCCTTGAAGATTCCTTGGAATTTCTCTAGCACCAGGTTTCTCCCTAACCCTATAATGGCTCCCTCTATCAAGATATCTCTTTCATTGCTCTCCCACTCCATCCCTCCCCCAGCTCGACCATACTTTTCCATGTTTTCTTACCCCATTTCCTCCCCTCTACTGAGACCCAGTTTACCCAGGAGATTTCATCTTTTTCTCCTCTCCAGGGTAATCCATACATCCCTCTTAGGGTCCTCCTTTTTACTCAGCTTCTTTGGAGATGTGGAGTATAGTCTGGATATACTTTGCTTTACGTCTAATATCCACTTATGAATGCATACATACCATGTTTGTCTCTCTGGGTCTGGGTTCTCTCTCTCTCTCTCTCTGTGTATGTATGTGTATGTGTATTATGATAGAGTTTATCTCATTCTAAATACATTTTAGGAGAAATGATAAACACTTAAGAACTTTCTGAAAACCTATATTGGTCATAAGACCAAGAAAAAAAAACTACTACCATGATGCTGCTAAATGGGCATATGATTAACTCAATTCTAAATGACTTATTATTATGCCCATAGATTATTGTATCACTCAACCCTTATCTGAGCAGCTTTTTTTGTAGTTGATGGTGGTTAGCACACAGTTTCACAACTAGAAGATGTGAACTGAATAATGTTATAGATACTACACCCTGAAAGGAACATGTACTCTGCAAATCAAGTAATTGTCTTTTGACTATGCCAAAATTTTCTTTTGGGTGAGAGAATAAAAGCCTGAACACTCTAAAGACAACAATAAAATTCATTACTGCCATTTAAATGTTCTTGCCAGATGAAAGATTACAATTTAAACAATTCTAGAAATGAAAAATTAATGTTTATGATAAACAAGTACAATGTAAAACAGTAGTTAAATCAGTTAGAACTTCAACAAAGCTTAAATACAGATAAAAATTTACCTTAGTAGAATAGAAAAGTAAGCATAACAAAAGTATAGGTGATGATATTTCCATGATGTGATAAAAAAAGGTGTTCTTTAATACTTAAAAAAAATTATCTAAGGTATTTTTATCTTGACATGCCCTTGATTCTTCATTTGGAGCACTTGTAGGTTACTTAGTTCTATAGTCTCATTTCCTCTGTGATTTAGTCACAGGGAAATGTTTCACCAATGAGTGAGACAACAACAACAACAAAATGATATTAGAGGCAAGGATCTGAGGTGTTTCTAATTGTAGCTCGTCTATTAGGTGAGAGTAAAGAGCCCAAATTCAGTCTTTGCTTTTTGAAAGAGACTACAGAAACTGGGTCAAATCTGTTTATGACCCTCTCAATGATAATAACACACGAATTTACATATTCTGAAACAATCAGTGATGATAAAAGCTAAAGATGTCTGAAATTTAAAGTAGTCAGATATGAATTAAACACTACATGTAATGCAAGAATCAATCCTTACCATGTCTCATATGGAGTGTCTCCTCCTGTTTTCCTGCAGTTTCTGAGATGTAGGTGCTATAATAGGTCAGGGGTGCTGCACCTACTGTGATTAAGAGCAGAACAATAACTCATAAATTTCACACTGCTCAGATCTGTCAGCGTTGGGATATCTAGGTTCCCATACTTAAGACATATCTTTGCTAATGTTTATTTTAGCATAGTGAATAAGAAACTAGGCTATAAAGATATATAGTATGCCATGGAAATCTACTTATTATACCAAACTATCTTTGGGGCCTTCATTAAAGCACACAACACAATGACTTACAGTATATAGAAAGTAACCAGTATATTCTAGATACCATCAATACGATCAGGACACTTCTTACTCCAGAGCTATCAGTTAATTTTCCAAAAGAAGAAGTTAGCTAAGTAGGTGGAGTATCAGAAACTGAGCAGTGATATTAGCCTAGTATTAATAAGATTATATCTAGATTTAACTGTTCACATCATATATGAGCTTAATAAACATTTGTCAGGTAACTGAACCTAGTGACCAATACGTTATTTTAAAATAAAACCTTTAAAGCAAGATTTTATTTATATTTAAAAGTAGAATTAAAATTGAAGTACTTAATTGTTAAGGATAATTTGAAACTATTATGAAAAGATGAATAAACAACTCAAACCCTTTATCATCATGCCAAAGTGATGTAGGTGGGTCATCTGTCTATATGTTACTTTTATTTGTTAATAAAGAAACTGC
>LOJH01001139.1:31463-51588 GCA_001685095.1 Ellobius talpinus
AGGCAGATGCATGGCTCTCCTATCCAAGATGGACGTGGGTTAGAATCTTCCCGGCAAGCCACAACCCCGTAATGATACACTGATTACTAAATATGGGTTAAGCAAGATGTAAAAATTAGCTAAGAAGAGACTAGATATAATGGTCCAGGCAGGGCTTAAATGAATACAGTTTATATGTTGTTATTTCGGGTGTTAAGCTAACCATGCCGGAGCCGGGCAGGACAAAAAGCAGGCCTGCGCCCCCTATCACTACACCAAAGACTGGTGTCTTTTGAAATTCCCTATCATGGTGAAGAAACATGAGCCAGATGTATTAGCAAGGAAAAATATATCTCCAATGGGTTGGAAGCACTCTTTATTTAATATTAAAAGAAAAACTCTTCCAACCTTTCATTCAGAAAAAAAAGTTGCAGTCCTAATTTACTTTTGAGTTCTCTGTTCTTCACTGAGGAAGCTTTAATCTTAGTTGACTTTCTGCTCTCCTTCTTACTTTATTCAAAGAACAATTTAAAATCGAAATAATCCTTAAAAGCACAAGATAGTGCCAATATTTCCCATCTGTTTATAAAAAGTAATTATCCAGAAAGTTCTAATCTCTATTTAAATCCTGGGTCTTTTCACCTGTTTATTTCATAAAGAAAGTTATTAAGACATACAATTACTATGACTCTGGCTCATTTATTAAAGTCTCAAGAGCTATGGAGAACACAGAATTAGTTCATCTGCACCAACACTATGCTGAGGGGGCATTTAGAAATCTAAGATTTAGTAGAAAGTAGAGTGAGCTGCTTTAGCAAATTACGTAAATACCCCCAAACTACAAGAATAAATGATCATTCTTAATTCTTTGTTAATTACAGCATTTCTCTCTCTGTACCCTGAGGATCATATTTCTGAGTAGGTTTCCTATAAAGACAGTTTGGAAGTAGATCTTAACACCCTAAGATGATAAGAGAGCTACAGAAATTAAAGTGGTGTTTGAAGACTTGTGTGTTAGATCTTGCTTGTCATCCAAGAACATATGAGGTAGATGCCAGAGACCTACAGAGAAACCGAGGCCAGCCTTGACCAGATCATGAGTGAAAGGCTAAATCATCCCGATGAAAACCCTTCTAAAGGACATTGTCTTTCTGGAATATTAGCAGTTTGTTTTCTTCAAAGAAAAACAAAAGGGGAAATACACACAGAGCATGACTGGAGCAAGCGACAAAAATTGAAACCATTGCTGTGATGAGTGGATGGATGACTGAATCAGGAGCTGCAGAAAGATGAAGACCATGGCAGTCAGAAGTCATGGTGATGTCAGAATTTTCCCAGGCACAGCATGATGCACTCTCCATCAGGGATGTTGTGAGTCTTCCATTTATTTAAATTATCTACTCCAACATATATTGCTACTCACATAAAACCTAGTCATGAACTTCAAACCTTCACCAATAGCTTTAATATATGAGAGCAATTTTGGGAATTATTGTACCAGATAGAAAAGGACAATCCAGATAAATGAACAGCTTGATTGATATAAATTGATATATTGGGAATACAAGAAGTAAAACAAGACTGTGTCTTTTATCAGTCCACAGAGACACAGAACTATTCCGAGGATGGTGTTGTGGGAATTCCTTCAGTCAATAGCCTTTAAGAATAGCTCACAAGAAGATACATTAATCTACCTATTATTCCTTCCAGATGGTTAGCTGAACTGACTTCATCCAACTTGCCCAGATTCTTATTTCTCTTGAACAATAAATGTTATCATAAGCTTTGTTTCTGTCAACCAATATGTCTGCAGTTTCCTAGCCAAACTTGAAATGATTTTCTTTTGACAATTTGAGGAAAAAGATCTTCCTAAATCATGGGACTGGTGAACAATTTACATGTACTTGTTGATACATTTCTGTTAATTTGGAGATGTAGATAGGATAAATGTGAACCCAATACTTTGAACCCAGGAAATTGGAAACAGTGCAAAATTATACTATGTTGAGAGTTGGAGACTAGAAATCTAAATTAATTTCAACTATAAAATATGATTCCAAATTTTATAATTGATTTTCTTAAACTTTCTGGAAGGCCATTATTTAAATAAAGGACATAATTTTTGTTTCCTACTGCAAGTCAATATGAGAATAATGAATAAAGGGAGTAATATAAGGAAATTTTAAAAATTATATTAAATTTCCATTTAAAACACACAGTCATATAGTGTGTCCATTGACAGAGAAGAAAAACACAATATACTAAAATAACGGGTTGTCATTAGCCTTTGAAAAGCAAAGCTATTACTGTCAGCAAAATGGATGAAATGGCTACCTTAGAGAGGTAATGTGGGTGGATTGGGGCTCTGGGAATCAATCCAGAACCTAGAACACTCTATGTAATCATGTTACCACTAGACTACAACATCTAGCCCTATTTATTTATTTATTTATCTATTTATTTATTTGTTTGTTTGTTTGTTTCTTTATTTATTTATCAAGTCATAATCATTTTATTTACTGTAATTCTTAAGTACTTTGCTCGTGCCTAGATCTACATTCTCTAGTACTTTCCTCATATAATCTCTGAACATTTTTTTAGAACATTATATTAACTTAGGGCCTCATGAGCATCTTGGGTTACATGCCTATACCACTCTAAAAGCCTATAATCATTTTTGTAACACAAGATTATGATGAATGCAATTCTGGGCCCTTTATCTCCAAAGGGGAGTGGTGTTATTTTTTTTGTAAAATCTTATAAATCTTTCGTAATTTGATTTCCTTTCCTCATTAGAATGAATAAATACCGTTCTTCCTAAATAGGAAGCATATTAAATGAAAAAGAATAACTGTAAACATATTGAGAAAATATTTTAAGATCAGTTTTCAAAGTAGGGTTTCAGAAAACAAGCATACATTTAGTAATTTTGCTAACATCTGTGAAATTTCACTTATATTTAAACATAGCTGTGAATGTCTTCCCAGGGCATCTAACATTCTATTTTAATTATGGCACTTTCTAAAAAAAATCCTGTTTTAGCATCTAACAAAGCATACATGATGTGGAAAGACTTGTTAAACCACCTCCACATTTTAACAATAAGACAAACATGAGATCATTGCACTTGTTAAGGCTTTTTAAAAGAATTGGTGCAGGGGCATTGTTTGTAGACATCATTTATATTGATGATCTCCTTTGCCATTAGGGGATGCCTTTCACAAATTTTCTTTATGCAAATTCTACAGTGAAATTAGGCTACATAAATTAGAGCTGTTATGGTGCTACAAACTTGCTCATTGAAACAAACCAAAATAAATTGATGTCATTCCATCCATTAATATGACTATAAGTCATAATTTTGTGACAATTTGTCAAACTAAGAAATAAATTTTACATTTTTGCTTATTCATATCATTCTAAAACATCATTTGAATATGCCAATTTGAAGAAAGAAAAATTAGAGTATATGAATAAATTAAATTATAACTACATACTTCAGATCACTTATAAGTTTTCTTTGTTCTGCATATAGAAAATTCTATGGGATTCACACCATGAACCTGTCCCCAAACAGTTATAATTACATGGTTGGGAGATTCACTCAGTCAATAAAGTACTTGCCATATGAAGTGTGAACACTTAACTTAAATCCTCAATATCAGTGTAAAAATGGCAGGCATGGGCCGGACAGTGGTGGCACATGCCTTTAATCCCAGCACCCAAGAGGCAGAGGCAGGAGGATCTCTGTGAGTTCGAGGCCAGCCTGATATACAAGAGCTGGTTCCAGGACAGGCATCTAAATTACAGGGAAACCTTTTCTCAAAAAACCAAAACAAACAAAGAAAAACAAAAAAACCAAAAGGTCAAGCATGTTGGTGCATACCTGTAATGCCAGCACTATCGAGGCAGAACAAACTGCTCCCTGGAGTTCATTGGCCACCTAGTTTAACCTAATCACCAAGGCCCAGGATCTATTGAGAGACCTTATCTAATTGAGAGGATGGATTTTGTAACCTGAAATCCCCCATTTTCTTTCTTTTTTAAACTATATCAAATCATTATGTTACACTTGTATTCAATATGGAAATTGTATTGCTCCACATAAAGTATGGATAAAAATTTAACAAAAAAATGTGGAATGACACCTGAGGTTGATTGTTGGCCCTACACACACACATACACACACACACACATGCAGTACACATGTGCTTCTGCACTCTTGTACACATATGCGTATACCAAAATAGAAAGGTACAAGAATTAAGGGTACAGGAAGGACAAAACAAAAGTATATGTGATAAAAGCCCTAAAGAAATCTGATATTTCATAAGCTATTCTAAAATAAAATTTAAAAGACAAAAGAGTTTACACCAAAGTATTCTGTGTGGGTGGGTGAAGCTTCCCTGGAAATCATAAGGTTTAAGGCAAAAATCTTAGTGCCAGAGGTGGATGCTGTTATCACCCTGGGTTGGTGGCTAGGGATGATGCCCAGGTAGTACAAGTTAATCCACTGTTCCTGATATTTGTTGTTCAAAAGATCTGGTGATAACCTGTTATGAAAGATGCTGGAGAAATCTAGCTGAAACTTGGTAGGAAAGTTTCTAACATCCCCTTGGCTGGTAGACCTCATTGGTGGAAGGTGTTATATAGTCTGCCTGGGATGACTTGACCTCATCAATACCCACCAGCAAGATGGGACACCCAGTGAAGCAGTGGCAAGTCTGTTGATGGTAAATAAATGTTTCTGACTGGATCAGATGTCTACTCTATAGGAGGGAATTTGTGTCTAGCTCTGTAAACCCAGAGGGTTGGAGAGGTCAAGAGGCTACTACTGTTGTTCTGTTAAGTTGACATGATGAACCTGTCAAATTTCCTTCTAAATAGCTACATGTATATGATATAGAATAGTGTTTCTGTCAGCTTTGGCCAGAATAGTTACTTTTTCCTGCGGTTAGCCATGATTGTTGGGACTTGCAAGTGGTCAAGGTGCTAAGAAGGAGTGACTGTTCAATGCCAAGTCTTAAGTGGGGTACTCCATAATGCCTTCAGGAAAGTTTAAGGAATATGAGCCAAAACAGAAATAAATAAGAGATTCAGAGGAAGGTGGGAAGCAGTACAGAAGGCTACCTTCTGGGCAGGGTGCAGTTGTTGCACACTTCATCTCAAAACAGAGGCCATTATCTACACAAGATCAAAGGTTGGGAAGGAGAAATTGACTATTGGTCCTACCCCTACACTGTGAGGATTTATATAGAGATAATAATTGATTGGAGAGGAAGAGACATTATTCCCTTTATTTATATTTCTGATACCCACACATCCTACCCTGAGAAGTGGTATTTTTCTCAAGGCTGGTCCCTGATAATATCTGTGCACTTGAGTTACTAGTGAGTTAAGAGCGTGGAAGAATACATAATTTAAAATTACAGGTATGTATAAGTTTAGGTCATAAAAGTTGATTACATGAGAACTCAAAGGCAATAAATGTTGGTTGTTACATTGTTCACTTAAGGCAGGTTAAAAAAATCAGACTGTATACACAGTAGGATATTAGTCAAATGTCTTAAGTGAACTCAACATGCATTATTAACTTTGATTATAAGGTCCAGATAAAGTTCCAGTCTCTTAGAACATAAGGGATAATCTCATAATAATACATTACCACATGTACCTATTTGTTTTATTAGCCTTTTTTACAGGAAACTGTATAGGAGTTTGTTTACAGGAGCATGTGTACAACATGGCTATACTGAAAGAGATGTGTTTATTTTTAATTTTCACACCAGAATTATAGTATTGACCTGTTAATGTTTGTAACGCTTTAGTTCACTATAAGATGTTAAGAAAAGGCAGACAGTTCCAATGGGTTCTTGAATTTGACATGTTTGATAAGAAATTTAGAATTTCATATAGCTAAAAATGGTTTAAAAATATTCTACACCAATTTAAAAGGGCATTCCTAATGCTGGTTATCCTCTACTCCTTTAATTAGTAGATAGTGTAGCCATAGGAGCATGTATATTTGCAAAACATTATCTAATTGTTGATGAACTCTCTTGGTAGAAACTTGTCACAGAGACAGAGTCCAGAGGTACTTTCTCTCCTAACCCATTGTCTACAGAGGTCAGCAGTCAGAGATGGGGGTTGGGGGTTTGAGCCTTTTTCCCACCCGGCAACTAAGACATGGGCATACATAATTGGAATGTATGTACCAAAGACAGGTAAGTCTAGGAAACAGGAAAGTGTTCACCTAAGGCAGGCATGATCATCTGTCCTGTTACAGAAGCACAGGCTTTATTGAAATTAATAAAAAGGGAGGAATTGTGAAGGCCCCAAAAATGTGAGTCTTTTTTTCACTTTGTTTGAAGGTCAGAGAATTAGAGGATATTCAGTTTTGCTAGCAACAATCAAAGCTACACACCCTGAATAAGAATGTGATTACTTGGTACTTTTGACATAAAGATGCCACATATAGGTAAATCCATTCCATCCTGACAGATGGTGAGGATAGGCAAGCATATACCTGCTTCTTCTTTTGTAATTGTATGTTTAACCTGAAGAAGGGCTGCTTTCAGGATACTTGTTCTAGGGTGGCTTCACTGCCTAAAAAACAAAATGCTGATGACTTAATATCTCAAAATGTTGAAGCAATTAACTGTTTGAGTTGTCTTTTGTATCATGTTAAAGAGGTCTTTCATTGCATCTTCTCCCTTTTGTGTTGGGGTAAAAAAAAGTATGGAAAATTAAACACAGGCAATTTCATTATTCATTAGAACTCTCTCCCAATACTATTCCATGTTTTCTGTTTTATTATTTTCATGTCTGTTTACTCTTTACTTACATTTATGTTCCCCATACCCCTACTCTGGCAAGTGGTATTTTTGTCGAGACTGGTCTCCAACAATATATGAAATGATAATAAATTCTATAAGAAGCAAATGAGTTGAAAAGCAAGTTTGTAAGATGAGTATCCACCAGAAATGTAGAGAAAAATATATGCTATTTTTATTAGCTTTTTTTGTTATCTGTACCAGATGGGATCAACTGGGATTGTTACCTGTGTTAGGGTTTATATTGCTGTGATGAAACACCATGAATAAAACTATTCTAAAGTAAAGGGATTATTTCAAGTTACAATTATCAGGTTACACTCCATGACTGAGGAAAGTCAGGGCAGGAACTCAAGATGGAACTTGGAGACAGGGACTAAAGCAGAGGCAATAAAAGACTGCTGTTTGCTGGCTTGCTTTCTTCCATGATTTACTCATCCTGCTTTCTTATAGGACCTAAGACTACCAGCCAATCTTTGGCACCTCCCACAATGAGCTGGGTCCTCCCACATCCATTGTCAATATAGAAAATTCACCACAGTCTTCCACAGACCAATCTGGTGGGGGATGTTTTTTCAACTGAGGTTCCTTCTTCCAAAAATACCTGAGCTGTGTCAAGTTAACATAAAACTATTCAACACAGTCGATAAAGCAGCCTCCCATGTGAAACTGTGTTAAAGGTTTCCATAATGTAGTGTTCACTCCTGTGATGCTTTCTATTCAGTTAAAGAGAGATTAAGACTCTTTGCTAGGAACACACATAAACAGGCACAGAAAATGATACAGAGGAAATCAAATTGCAAGGCAGCAGTAAGTCAGGCACAGATTCAGACTCTTACAGCAGTCAGACACGGAGTGATGGGGAGCACTGGGAGAGAGGAGTGGAGGATGCAAATCTGAGCACACCCTTGTTTAAATTATTCCAAGGGGAAGTACTTTTATTTTTCCCTTAATGTGACACCACTGCATTGTTGGTGACTGAGCTTGTCATTAATGTGTTCAAACCGACAGACATATTCACACACAGTCTGAAATGGAAGTAGAGGATGGACACCTCTGTAGGATGAGGAATACAATGAATGGAAATGGATAGGAATCAGGTAAGTGTGTACACACATGTGGTGTAGGAAGTCCTTCTGTTTATGTGTTACTTTTATTGGTTAATGAATAAATCTATTTTGGCCAGTGGCTTAATAGAATAGAGTTAGGCAGGAAAACTGAATTGAATGCTGTGAGAAAGAAAGCAGAGTCAGTGAAACACCATGGAACCACCAGAGGAGAGAGATGCAAGCCACCAGTCAGAACCTTGCTGCTAAGTCATAGCCACATAGCAATATACAGATTAATATATATTCAACCAAAATAAACGAACCTTTCCTGAAGAAGACAATGAGGGTTTTTGCTGACAGCATTTTCAGTTATAACAACAATCTTTATGGCCTTTGTAAGGTGTGTACCGACTGATGAACTCTAAATTTAGACCATGCAAGAAATTCTTTTCTGTGTCTGCCAGGTTGGGGTTGATGTGACAGTTACAGAGCAAGAGGCTAGGACCCTTACTTAAAGATGTTTGTGCTTTCACAGATTAAACAGAATGTTACTCAAGTTTCCCTTGTTACTGCAAAACCCTGAATGCAAATACCTTCTTTTCTAAAATTGCTTTAACATAGGCAAATTTATATATTTATTTATAATCACAACAGGCTTTATAAAGAAAAATTCCTCGGGAAATTAATGTTCAAAGCATAGAAAGAAAGTGGGTGTTCAATCAAAAAGGAAGAGGTGATGATTAGCAATCACAGGTGCCTGGGTACAAAGGTGGATCAGGTCCTTCCTTGCTTTCACCTACAATGCAGCCACATCTCTAAATCAATTGTGAATTTTAGGAAGAATGGAACAGTTTCTATGAAAAATAAGACAATTATATCTGCTCTCCTGAAAGTGAGGAAAACACAAACAATTCTAAAATGTTTTGCCTGTGCACAGCCACATCTCATGAACACTGTGTGTGACCTCTCAGACACTCTATATTTCCAGCATTAAAATAAATATCTTTGTTAGTCAGACATATACTGGGAAATTTTCCCATCACTTAGTTTTCTCATTTTCCAGAGCAAAACTTCCAGTGCCCAGGGGAAACAACTGAAGTAGAACTGTACCTAAGTGCATTTCCAGTGTGGTGCAAAACATGCAATGTTCAATGAAAAGACTTGGAGTAGTACCTGGGAAGTCAAACTCACTACTCTCTTTGCAGTAAGCTTTTGACATTTGCTCTCTTTAAATTTTCAGTCCTAGAAGCTCTATCCATTGTGTTGCTCTTAGAGTACATTTACTTGGGAAATATGTGTTGTCTGCAGTTATCTGATAATATTGACCTGGTTATATGGAACTAGAGAGCATTCAGTAGTCATAGAGGACAATATGGAAGTGACCTCTCAGGGTCACTTTCAGCAGATCCCTTTCAGGCTTCCAGTTCTACACATACATTAACTGTGCACTTTTCCCAGAGAACCACATGGAACATTGTGGCAAATGAAAAGAGAGGTGATGAATAATTCAGTGTTTCCAGTGTTAATCTCTTTATATTATTCCAGAAATCTGATGTCATTATGACTATACCCTAACCCATTCCAACAAGTAATCAAGTAATGCTCATTCTTTCAAATTTAGTGTGCTAACCCAGAATGGATTCTCATAGCTTTACAGTTCTGCAAATAAGTTTCTGTTGGATCCAGTAATTCTGAAGAAACAGTGTCATCTCTGGTCAATTGATTGACTAAAATACTTATGGATTCCCAGCAGGCAGCATTACTGGGAAGTAATGGGAAGTTTCAGAGGTGGGGGCATATTTGGTGGAACACATTAGACGTGTGTTCCTGTCCTGGGCCTCAGTCTCTCATCTTTACCCAGCCGTGAAGGACAATGGTCTTTTCTACTTATCCTCCCACTCTTACAGCCAGAAACAAGGAGGATCAGTCAGTCATCAGCCTTAACCTCTGATACAATGAACCAAAATAAATCTTTATTTTTTAAAATTTTTTTTCTGTCAGGTATTTGTCACAGTGATGGACAAGCTAAAACAAACAAACCACCAAAGCATCAAACAGACAATGTTTCTCTGTTTTCTAAAATGTATGTCCTAGTCCCTTCAATTGTGCAGCAAGGAGTTTGTGGAGCCTAGAGGATTGATCCTTTTTGCTGGAGCAGGATGCTCCTATACACTGTCAGGAATAAGGAACAGAAAGAAAGGGAACCATAACATTAACTACAGCAACAAAAACACAATTATGGCATCAGAAGAAAAGGATATATGTGTAGTGGTAGCATATATGTTGCCTGTGAAATACGAAAAATAACAAAATAGTATGAAACCTGAATGATAGCACTTAAGAGACCTCAAGATTGCATGGCTTCCCTGTCTAAAAAACAAAATGAAATTTAAGAGACTAAATTAAAGGACGATTATTTAGTTAATAACCCGAGAACAGAAATGGCTAACTTATAAGGACTGGCCCAGACAATCATTTAAGCCAGAAAAATGTTTAACAAAGAATGTGGAGAGGAGAGAGTTATGCCTTTGATACACCTCACAAAGACCCAGATACCATTAGGTAATGATGTAGAGTACAGATGCCTGATTTATCATCAGCATCAGGGGACCTATTGAGGAATACACACAACTACTGTAGGAATTTGGGGATTATAAGATAACCCTCAATTGTCTGGGTGACCTGATGCAACTATATGAGAAAGAAGTCAAGGATTCAGGTGAGAGTATGAGACATGGCCTGGGAAGTAGTTTGCAGTGAAGAAGGGTCAACACCCAAGTGTGCAGGAAGCCTCTGGACAAGGTGAGAATTATGTTTAACTATTTCAGGCTTTCATTTTCAAATATTTGTTATGAAATTTTTTGCAGCTGTGATTAATTTAGTTTAAGAATTTGATAGATCCTTAACAGGAGAGCAAGAAACTACTCATAGGGAAGAGGAGTGTCTCTATCTGAAATATTTGTAGGGGAGATTTTCTCAGATTTAGTAGATAACAATCTGATATGTCACAAACCTCAAATTTTGAAAACATAAATTCTAAGTTAAATATAAAAGGATATGGTACAAAATAAAGGTTTGTGACTTCTACATTTATATGGAAAGAGACAAGCAAAAAATATTCCTATGCACATAAAAGAAATTGTATCTCATCATCTCTTTGGAAGAAAATGTCTATGGTGTCATTAAGAAATATAAAATCCTGAGATGTGCTGCGTATGTAGGGTATGTAGAAAGGGTTAGAATGTAGAAGGTGAAAGAAGAAAGAGAGGGCAATGTGATAATAGCTACAGGTGAAGTCAAGAGGAGACTGAAACCTTATATGCTAAGACCTTGATTTAAGTCTTACAATGACAAAATCCCATGAACCCTGAACCTATTTATGTGTAAGTTTCCAGATGAGTAGGCCAACAAATAAATTTTTCTTCATTTAAGTTGTCTATAGTAGTTATTTTGAAAACAATTACACTCCTTTCAAGACCTGGTCTTTTTTCTTACTAACATCAGTCATGACTCAATAAAACCATTTATTTCAGATAAATTTCTGTCTCAGTAGATTTGGTTGAATAGTTCAGTGCTTGATGATTTGATTTTGGAAACTTCAGTGCCACTCTTGAGGAAGATGAAATGACACACCCATTGTAGTGTTCTGGGAAAATATTTTAGACAACTTAAGATGGCCAACCAGTTGTTCCTGTGTGGCCATCCTCTGATGTGCATATCTACATGATTATCCATTAACATCTCCTATATCTTTTTCAACAAAGCTCAACATGAAGTACTAAGTATGCTGTTAAGAAGTATGTATGATGACACAGTTAGTTAAGTAAATTCTCTTTCAAAACTAGCACACACTAGTTTTTGCTGGTTCAACATCAGTGCTGACAATTTCTCCTGTGCTAAGAGCCTTCCCACAGTATACAGCAAAGCTGCAGCTCCCCATCAAACCTTGAAATATTTTCTTGAGATGGTGTTACTGTGCTGAAAGATCATTCTTCACACACTTTCCTGATTTTATTCACTGAAATCTGAAATCTTCAATTAGGAGAGCCATCAGGTTTAAAAATCCTGTGCTGGAAAACTTGGAGGATATATGCAATTGATATGATTGGTGTTTGTCTTATAAAATACCAATGAACCAACCATATACTTCATTTTAGTTACATAAAAAGACATGTTTTTGTTAGTGTTTGTTCCCTTTAAAGGACACACATTCTCAAATTGTAGGTGGAAGTGGTAAAAGTAACTTACACTACTTTCACTATAATGCTTAGTTCCAAAGACTAGAGAAAAGATGGTCTATTTGATTCACCAAAGACCTTCCGGGAGATTCAGTACAGCTAGAAAGCAAAGAATGCAGTGCACATTACCCACATATCCACATGTCAAAAAGCAGCAAGTTTTTCTCTAAAGATCCCTTGTCAAGAGACAAATTGCATAAGACATTGGACTCCACATGGGGTCAAGTCAAGGACTTTCCCTGTGAACATCACTAAGGACCACTAAAGGGCCAGTATAGAAGGTCATTGTAGTAGTGGTCATAACTCCTCCACTCAGCACCAAAATGAACCAAAATGGAGTCATTCTTACTGAAGTTTTCCATACCATCACAACAACGCTAAGGCACATATCTAGCTTTAAAAAATAATAAATAAAATATAAAACAGGATGAGAGAGAGAAAAGGCAAGACTCTTCAACTCACCACTTTCATCTAAGTGCTAATGAATTGCCTAAACTGTAAGATGAGAAGTCCAAAAGAGTAAGTAGACACAGACTGTGGTGAAGGACATAACAGTCACAGAGAACAGTAAGTACCAATCTCTCTCTTTGCTTGGGTCTGAAATTTAGTTGTTTGTCTATTGCTGATTGACTCATTGTTTCTCATCCCCT
Source organism: Ellobius talpinus (assembly GCA_001685095.1). Taxonomy (NCBI): domain Eukaryota; kingdom Metazoa; phylum Chordata; class Mammalia; order Rodentia; family Cricetidae; genus Ellobius; species Ellobius talpinus. The sequence goes on from LOJH01001139.1 coordinate 44,213, forward strand.
GCATATTTCATGACAATGGAATAGGACTATCAGAATTTCTGCTGCCACGACTGGCACGACATAGCACCAAACTGTATCAGTGGAGAAAGTTTAGGAGGCACAGCAAGGTGAAGGCATCTTTCCTGCCTTCCTTGTGCTCTTTCCAGAAAATACCCACAAAGAGTAATTTCTGCTCCTACAGGAAGTAGAACATCCATAACTCTGTAGTAAATAAATAGATTTTGAGGAACATGACACCTCCAAGGGCAATTTTCTAAAGAATTAACACAAGTCTGCTCTTTATAGTACAGTTTAGTAATTCCTGCTAGCCAACCATGACTTAAATTCACTATATGCTATTCCTTAATTCTTTTATTTACTTTCCTCATGTGTGTAGCGCATGTGTGCATGTGAGAATATATGTTCACATTTGCATTGTCACAATTGCATATGCTTGTGTTCATGAATGTGTGTGTACATGCGTGTGCACAGGCATGTGTGTGTGTGTGTGTGTAGAGGTAAGACATGGACTTCAGATGTCTTTTGCCATGGCTCTCCACCTTGTCCATTAAGACAGTCTCTCAGCTGAACTGAGACTTGTTTCTACAGCAAATCTGGCTAGCTGGCTAGCTGGGTTGATTCAAGGATCCCATTTCTCTGCCTGTCAGGCACTGGAATTACACAGGAGTGATCATGTGGGATTCCAACTCCCAATACTCACACTTGAGTGGAAAGTACCTCATCCACAGACCCATTACTAGTTCCACTCCTGAAGCAGTAGAGAGGTCTTTACTCCCTCATAGCCAATCACAATTGCTAGCATCTTCTACTAATGTAAGAATTCTAAATCACTATCTTTTGTAGTTTGAATTACAATGTGATTTCTGCTTCCTGATGGTCGTTGGCTTGTACAATATGCCAGCTATTTCTCTAAAAATACTTTCAAGAGGATTAAAAGAAAAGGCTCAAGCATCAGATTCTAGAAATTAGACCCAAAATTATGTTACAGAACTAGGTCGCAGAGGAGTTACAGTAAAGACAGGAAGATATTAATTCAGTTTCTATACTTGATCCTGTATAAAGCTGGTACACAGACTAATGGACAAGTGGTAATGTTCCCTCCATACTGAATCTCCAGTGCACCCAGCATACTGTGATCTTCCCATCCTGATGGACTTCTTTTTGTTTCTTCCACCTTAGTTTAATTTTAAATTGTATAGGAGAAGTTTAGAATAGTTGAACTGAAATTGCAACTTTTAAAAATAAGCTTAATCTAATCTTTGAGGTATTGTATCTGTATTCCAAGAATAAGGAAGTAAGAAGATTTTTAAAATGGTAAAAATGAAAATGGTAGTTTATATTTTCTCGTCTGTAATTCCATTGGTTTGAATTCCCAATGAGAAGCAGCTCTATGACTACTCTCTGATCCATTTAGACTGACCATGAAAGGGGAAATCCAACACGGTGTGCATCTGCATACATGTCTCTGCCCCTATGTCAACCTAGCTGAAATTTCTAGGACTTAGGGATGGTGTGCTGGCTAGTTTTTATGTCAATTTGACCCAAACTCGAATCATTTTGGAAGAGGCATCTCAGTTAAAAATATGCACCCTCCAGATTGGCCTATGGTGCATTTTCTTAGTTAACCATTAGTATTGGAGGCTACAACATGGTCAACTATATCCATGTAAAGCCTGAGAAAGCTTAAAAAGGAATTCTAGACACACATAGAATTAAAACAGAGTTTAACACAGCTTCTTGGTCTGTTGGTGGGCAGCGTGCCAGAGCTCCTTTAAAAGAGGTTTTCCTGATTCAGCAGTAGCAGAAAAAAAGCCTCAGCATTTTGAAACAGCAGCTTCCTAGGCCATGCTGCCAGTACAAACTCTGACTCTTTCAGAGACAGAGCATTTAAATGTGTTCTGTGAGCAGACTGCTACAGCTTGCTTAATGGCAACATATACCCACTGAGTGCCTAAAAATGGGGCAACATACATGGCTCTCAGAGGTGGTGAACAGCTCCACCATAACAGACTAGGTGGATCAAGCAGGCAGGGCTGTGTTGGCCCTAGCCATACCCACTTAGCAGTAATAAAAACAGTAGGTTCTTCTTGTCAGAAAATAATTACAGATACAGATACACAATAAAGACAGATTCAGATAAAAAGAAGACCTCTTAATGGGTCACAGTGTTGAATAAATATACATAGGCTTGAAAGAGAGAGGAAAAAGACTATAGAGATGTATAAAAGGAAGTAAAAGAATTTTAAAAATAAAGCAAAGTCTTTCAAGAAATAGAGTAAACTTGTAGAAAGAGTAATAGGGATAAAGAAAATAAGCCACTTAAAGATGGAATATACACAGAAAGTCTGTATTATGTATATGATTGTGGTTTCCAATTTTTGAATTTTTTAACTATAGAGAAACATTTGATTCTGGGCACTGCTAATATAAACCAACCTATATATTTTAAAGGTTTCTTGTCTTCAAAATTTGAGTCTAAGAATACATTGCTTTAGAAGAAATTCTTCTTTTGTTTCAATGGAGGATGAAAACCTGTTGAATCCTTCCAGATTAATGTGGTTTGATGTACCAAGACCTCCCAAAGGTCACCATGAACATACCCCAAAACTACTTTGCCAAAAAAAGCTGTAAAATGCTTGAAGAGAAATATGTTCAAATTCCCAAATATTGTTTATAAATGTTTCTTTACATTTAAAGGGGTATATTCTAAAATGATTTGCATTGGTATGGATCTTGTTTTAGTGATACAAATTTAAGGTCAATTTTGTTATATGTATATTGACTAAGGTATTGTGTTTGTGCAGCTCATTTAAAATATAATGTATAATTAAGAAATACAGGTTAATAGAGAGTCATCTATAATAGTCAAGCTCATAGTCATGTTAGTTAGGTTTTCTAGATATACAGAAATATATTTCAGTTAGATAGGTATTCTTCAAATCTTTCATAGGCCTTCAGAATGTGCAATTGAAAATGTTTTAAGAGCTTAAGACTTTTTATGACATGAAACACATCTGCTCCTGGCACAACTGCTCCTGGCAGCACCAATTACTTCAAGAGGATGATGGACTTTGAATAGCCTCCTTATGGAGCTTGTTAGCCATTTGGGCAAAAAACTGTTCTTGCCTAGACTGCTTGATGCTATGCTGTATGAACTAGACATGCAAGAACCACAGAGAAATGACTGCTCAACTTGCCTAAAGGTAAAACAAACCTTCTGGGTTCCTGATTCATGAAAGAGTCTGCCAGACATTCTTCAGGTCACAGAAGAAAGTGACTGACAAACTGCTAACAAAGGTAAACTGTCTTTGAAATTTCCTGCTTCATGGAAAAGTCTGTCAGATAATAAGGGACCTGTAGGCTGAACATGGATGATCCAATGATACAGAAGAACTTTGGGTGACTACCCAGGCAGCAAGATATCTCTGTCATTTCTAGAGTTGTGGAAGTTGCTTGAAGTGCACTTTCTGTTTGCTTAGGTAATGTATCCTTCTGGAGTTTTTGATGGAGTTGAAGAATAAATAGCTATAGTTTTTCTTACTTATGATAAGAGATAAAGTATACATAAATACTGTAACTATAATCTTGCTTAATACCTGTTTTGTTATATGTAATTTTACTACGTTAAAGTTAAAAATCTTCCTTTTTTATTTAAACATAAAAAGGGAAATGGTGTGGGAAGTCCTTATGTCTATGTGTTGCTTTTATTGGTTAGTGAAAAAAGAAACTTCTTTGGCCTATAGCAAGGCAGAACTTAGCTAGGCAGGGAAATTAAATTGAAGGAAGACACAGTCAAGCTGAAGCCATGTATCCCCACCAGAAACAGACATGACAAAACTTTACCCAGTAAGCCACAGCCTCATAGCAATATATATATATATATCATAAAGATGTTTTAATTTAAGATATGATTTAGCCAGAAACATGTTTAAGCTATTGGCCAAATAGTATTACAAATAATAAGGTTTCTGTGTGATTAATTCAGGGCATAGCAGCTAGGAACAAACAAGCAGCCTCTTACAACAGGCTATCCTTCTATAGGTGCTTCCAACACTGGTCTAGTGGTCCTAATGACTTCTGCTGCAGTTGATGTCTCCAGGCTCCTGTTTCTTCATACTTTCCTTCATGACTGACTGATTACAACTCATGACAAAGTACTTTTAAACATGGTGCTTTGCCACAACAATAGAAACTATAAGGCAGGTATGGATATGATGAATTCTATGGAATGTGCTCCAGACTTCCCACCATTTTAGACTTCTGCTTACTGGCTGAGATATCTTTAGATTAATGGGAGTAAATAAACCTGTGAGGTTTTTAACACAGACTTTTAATTCTCAGCCAAATATGAGTAATCTGCCCTTCATTGCCTACGGAAGTTGTCCCTGATCATTTTCTCATTTACATAACTACTGAGTATATTCTTGATCCCTGTTTCTTGCCACCAAATTCATTTTTACTTGAATGGCTTTGAAACTCATGTATCTATTTAACCAATTCAAGTGTGATAGCCTTATAGTCACTAGGGAAGTGAATGTGTGTGTGTGTGTGTGTATGTATGTATTTCATTTTTGTTCTGGCACTGAAAAAATCACCATTTGTTGTGCCAAGAACAGTATTTGTTTACTATTTAGCTACATTGCCAACATTTGTAAGCTGAGGGAAATATAGGCATTTCAGGAGCAGTATACCTTTTTTAGTAAAAATGTACATAAAATTGGCTAAATAGCAATTGTATGTATCTAGAAGGCTTCACAACATTTTGTTTTCTACATAATTCAATAAACAGGATTTAATGAGTCTATAAATTTATTTTGAAAATTAAAACATGTACCTACTAATTCTATTCTTCACTTCTAGCTCCCCTGCTGAGTGTAGAAAATAGAAATAGCCATACTCACCATTTTATCAGATGAAAGAAAGAAGTTGAAAATAAACTAAAATCTTTAATTGCTTCTTTCTGGACATTCATTCATTTAATGAGCATTTATTGAGTGCTTACCACATTCTAGGCCCAGTAAATAAACAAGTAATTAAGCTAAAGGTATTTTAGTTCAGATGTTGATAAGTTTCCTGAAGAAAAGGGAGTGAACAAGAGGGTATGTAGCAAAAGGTCAGAATGGAAAGGGGAAAGAATGAATATTTAAATATAGGAGTGACTCAAAGGTAATAGAGTGGTCTGCACAGGAATCCAAGTGAGAAAGTGCATCTGTGTGACTCAAGGAATGTGTGTATGTGTGTGTGTGCACACACACGTGCTTGTGTGTATTTTTTTAAAGGCAAAGCATGAGGGTGTGTCAGTACCTGCTCTGCTCAGGGAATTAGAAGTAGCCTTGAAAGAGGATGTGCCAGAGACAGAAGTGGAGGAAGTCAAATATCTAGCACTTAATGTAGTCACTGAGAATGTTGTAAGCACTAGTAATGGGGTGACACAAAAGTCTCCTACTGCTGTATGGACATGGCAGAAGTGTGACACCATAACCAGTGTTTTACAAACTCTTGTCCTTTCTCTTCCTGTCTAGATTTTGGTGTTTGTCAGGGATGCAGAGGAACAAATGAAAAGCAGCATGTTGGGAGACTGTTGTCACCCATGAAATTGATAGTAGCAATGTGAGATGATAACTTAGGGAATAATTTGAAGGTGATACTTTAGGATGTACAGAGGAACTAGAAGATATTAATAGGAAACAAGTGTTTGTTTGAACATATAGTAGCATATATTCATTATAGTTTAGAGAGATTCTTTGTAGTAGGAGAGTGGATGGTTGGATAAGGTTATTGTATCATGACTTAATTAAGAAAATGATAAATTTGAAGAATTCATTGGATATTCAAGTAAATGTGTGGAATATAAACTAGAGGTAAGAATGTGACATTCAGGAATATACCTCAGTTATTTCTATACATATGGGCTATACTTAAAGTTATGTGATGGGTGGTGTCAATGAAGATAGTACTCATCAAGATTATTATGTGTCAGTCATTCTGTTAATATCCCTCCACATGTAACTTTCACATCAATTCTCAAACATACAAAACTTAAATTCAAGTCTAAAAAGCTCCGTATGTTTAAAAAAATCATATGAATAACATATGAAAGCTACTATTCTCAGGCCAATGTCTATGTTAAAATATGTTCTCCTATAGTCTATAGACAAACAGCTTCCCTTGAACTGAGTGCAGTGACTGTTCTCTCTAATATAATTGTCAAAATACTATTGGTAGGTATAAAGATTACATATCAGCCATTTCTGTTTGTCTTGACTTCTGTCATTCTGGTTTAGCAATCTGCTTCCAGTTTTAACAAATCTTATCATTCCATGTCTTTGTTATCTTTCAACCTGGTTGTCCCTTCTTAGAAATAGAGATAATTACCTACTGCTTCACTATCGGAAAGTTATCACTAAGTATCTCCATCTGTAACCAACATTCTTCCAAATATATTGTAATGACTAACAATTTGAAGCAGACTTAAGCTCATCACATCAGCCATTACAAGGCCTCTGTTAGAATTTTCACTATGAGCATAAGAATCAATGGCAATGAAGAGATTCATTCTATTTATGTATTTCCTCTTCAGATTATTTACATAAAAGTAAATGTAGATGCATGCTCTCTTACTGCACTTATGAAGTCAATTGATACTTTACAGTGTTATCATTGATATAACTTATAAGCTTTCATGACTGAAATTTTTTTACACATACAAGAAAAATATCTTAGTAATAGGGAGTTCTGATAAAATTTATTATAAGCCTTTAGAAATTTAGTTTTCAAAGAATAAATGGAATTATTTTTGAAAGCTTAATGGGGAATAAATATGGCTAAAACATGAGTAAAAATATAAACATGTTCTAAAGTATTACTTCTGATAATGTTTTCTATATTTACTAAAGAAAAGGAAGGAAGGCATGTCATTGTAAATAAGACCTCCAAAGCTGTTTTAAGTGCAGATATTTTCATTATTATGTCTTTCTTATGCTGTAACATAGTTTTAGTCAAGGTTCTTGTGTCAAAGGAAATGTGAATAAGGTTATAAAATATTTGAGACTTGTAAATCCCACTTTGTGAAAATATAATATATTGTTTTGTTTCTGTAACACACTTTCTAATTAAAATATATTAGTCTAAGCATTGTATTATGGTTGAAAATCATATTCCTTTTTAGAGATGCAACTAGGTTGGTAGATGTTTGCCTTGCATTCATAATGATCACGGTTTGTTTCCCAACATAGCACAAACTTGACTTGGTATTGCAAACCTGTAATCTGGAACTCAGGAGCTCAAAGCAAGAGGATCAGAAGATCCATTCCATCTTTGCATACATAAGCAAGTTTAAGATCCGCAAGGGCTACATAAGACTCTCTACAAACAAA
>LOJH01001140.1:0-27879 GCA_001685095.1 Ellobius talpinus
GAATAATCTTAAGAAACAGGGAGTTGCCCCCTTGTGATTATCACTGGTATTTTCGGAATTTTCTATGACGCCCTCCCTACCCCCTTCAGATTACTGGGCTGTGGTTTTGTCCCTTAAAAAGCCCTTCTCCCAGTTACTCGGGGTCGAACTCCTCCCCTTTGTGGGTTATGAGTCTTGGCCTCAGTGCACTGGTTCCTGTCTTGTCGAACAAACCTCGTGTGATTGCAGCAAGGATGGTCTCTCGTGAGTTACTGGGGGTGTGTGTCGTGTTATCCCGAGACTTGAGTGAGAGTCTCCCCACACTGGGGGTCTTTCACAGGCATCACCTAATCTCTCCGAGACTAACTCTTGAATAAAATGGGAAGCTAATGTATACTTAGTTCATAAGATTTTGTGAGTACTGACTGAAATGGCCATGTAAGGCATTTGGAACACCGACAAATCCTGTTGATGAGTCTCAGTCCTGACTTTGAAATAAACTAAGTGGTGTTCATGGCACTATACTGGTAAATAGTTGCTCACCTCAGAGAAAAATCCTGGGAGTAAATAATATTACAGGAGAGTAAGTGATTTGCTTAGAACCTGGATGAAAAAAATTGTTCAATAGAGCAAAGATTCTATCTCCGTCTTTTCTGATTTCCAAGGCCTGTGCACCAATGTCTCCCAGATCAATCACCAAGTATAAATCCCGTTTATCCCCCTGCACAGCATGTCAATTCCCCTAAAACAGAATTTGTGCACAGTCAACGAGTGTAGCCTTTCATAGAAGCTCACACTGTTTTTTAAAGCTGACACGGGATTTCAAATGAAAACTTATGACAACCATGGCTCATTAAATTGGAGACATGCTACAGACATATCATCAACACAGCCATTGTCATGGTTAGGTGTTTGATTGTCTTTTCTGTTGGGTGCTGTGCTTCAAATTCTATGCCTGTGCTTCTCAAATGTTAAGGGGACTGAGAATCACCTGCAGGTCTTGGCCCTCTGCTCCTCACTGATAACTGTTTGTGGGGATAGCCTGGGAACCTGCATTTATAATCAGCTTGGAGGCAATACCAAGGTTGTCATTTGGACAAATATTATGAATGAGTGAAAATGAGTAGCAAGATTGTATAGGATTGCTCCTTTAATTTAATTCTGTTCCAAGAAACTCACAAGACCATTGGAGCCCACTGTAATGAGAAGAAACGGAGGCAAAAATGCAGTTACATATTTCATATTTCAGCATACAGTGATTGAGGGACAAAACGCAAACCCAAGGCTCTATCCATCTGAGACTAGTGTCCCTTCACAGCCCCCTCAGATACCTTGTAGAAGACACAGAACCTGTCACAATTTAAAATATTTGCATCTGTTTCAAAACCTACACAGTTTATTTTGGCCAAGTGTGTACAAGTATTAAAAAGTTAATTGGTTATCCAAATATGATAAATATGTATTATTGCCTCATATAATACCAACTTCATACTCAGGCAGACAAATAAAAAAAGCATTCCATTATAAAGGTAGTCAAAACTGACAAGGGGCAGGGTGCCAAGAGTTTAATACTTTAACCCTTGCTTTTAAAGTCCTGCTTTTAAGTGGTGCAGTTTTTCTGGTGGGCAATATGGCTTTATGTCAACATACAAAATGTGGGCCAGGGGTATATGCCAGTGGATATATGCCTACCATAAGCCAGGCTGTGAGTTTAACCTCTAACAACACACACACACACACACAGAGGCACGCACGCACGCACGCACGCACGCACACGCACACGCACACACACAACAACATGAGTACATGTTTACTGGCATAGGAATTTTGTTTCTAGAAAAAAGTAAACAAAATGTCCCCATGTATGTGTGTGCAAAGGCACATAAAATATTGCAGGTGAACATCCATATGTGAGAAAGATAAGTGTTGATTGTAGAGTAATGTTTAAAAATAATGCAAAACCGAGTATAACTAAAAAATACAATTCAATGTCAAAGGAAAATTTGTTAAATTATGCTGCAAGATAACTCTAGAACAATTTAGAAGAATGAATAAAATTAATATAATTGACATTGATAATTTCCTACAGTATTTTTTTATGTGGGCTGTTACCATCATAACTGAAGCAACCCAGCCACTTCTGTGAAGGAAAACCAACCAAACAAATAAAGTTGCCATTAGCTTAGATTCCTTTACTGAGATTCCTCAGGGCCCAAAAGACTTGTACCCAGACTTTGTGGCTAGCTCTTTCAAACTGTGGCGGTGTCTTCTAACTGACTCCAAGACAGAAAAAGGCCCTTATAAAACAATTAGCTTTTAGAAATACTAATAAGATTTGTAAAGGGGCACTTAAGAGTTTGTTGAACTGTTTACATTTACAAAAGAAACTATCTTCAAGGTGTGGCTCGCCTGTGGCAGCCTCTGAGGAACAAAGTTGTTTGCATTGGAAGATAGTGTGATGCCTGCTATACCCATGGAAACGCTGCATCTGCTATTATGGGCTGTCCACAGCCCCTCAAGATGGACATTGCACCTGCTTATACCTCTTGTGCATTTAAAAAAAAACTTTTATGTCCAGTAAAAAATACCTCATAACATGGAGATTCCTTCCAAACCAGAGGGATGGGCTATTGTGGGGAAAACAATCTCACAGATGGCTCAAACAATTAGAAAAACAAAGGGTTGGGGGAATTCTCTCCCAGTCCAAGTTCCTACTTATATTAAATTTTTGAAATTGTACAGAAGATGATCTCACTGCCACCGACCAGCACTGGTCACCAAGGTGGCAGTGGAAAGATGTCATGACTGAAATGTGGCTTTGCCCATCCCCTGGGCTAATGTGGAGGTGTGAGTACACTTGTGCTTTCCCAGAAGGTAGAGAATGGTCACTTTGTGTCCAGTGAAGAACCTGGGATTGGAAAACATCCCAGTGGTGATATTTTGAGGTGTCCGGCAATTGTATTCATGCAAAGAAGTCTGGTCAGGGAAATAGCCTCCTGGACTAATGTCTCCAGGCCACTGTTTTCTTTCAGTGGCTTTGTCACATTCTGTCATATCTGTTTATATCAATGACCTCTGTTTTGAGGGGTCCTTCTCTAACCACCTGAAGTTTCAGTGAACTCCATTCAGTTCTTCAGGATGGTTTACAGCCCTGCAATTTAGACAGCATCTAATATCCCAAATAGGATACTAATCATTCTTAAAATGAGAGTTGATATAATTGGGAATCAGTTGGGGCTCCCCTCAAGGGTGATTAGACCCAGTGTCATGCTAGCAAGGATGTGGTCCAATTCCAACCACATCTCCTAGAAATGCAAAAGGCGTGCGACCACACTGTTTCGCCTGCTAATATTGTAAAAACAATCTTCTATGAGCTTCAGGACTTTAAAACCCTGAAAACATCCTTTTGTTTCTGTTGGGCAGAGAAGCTGTTGTGACCTTCATTATTGTCTTTGCAGCCTGGTGTCTCGCATTGGAGTGCGCCCCTCCCCTTGCCAATCATGAAGATCCATCCTGAACACTGAAGAAGTAAAAAAGAGGGAGAGAAAGGGAGTGGAGGGAGCCCTGAGTGAGTGCAGTCCTGCAGTCTGGAGAGGAAGTGTATTGTTTACTTGGACACAGCCGCTTGGAAAACTCCAAGACACATAGAAATCTGGCAAAGCCATCACTCATCAGTTCTAGGCTCAGGAGAAATGCCGAAGCTTTTCTCCGACGTTGGAATCTGAGTGTATATGAGAAATTGGTTCATGTATGCAAAGACCAGTAACTGCATCTGCCCCTCTGCAGCCAACAGAAACTTCATATTGAGGCATGCTGATCTGCCCTCCTATGCTATACGCTATGCTTAGTACACAGACTGAGGTTCCTGGTTGTCTTGGGGTGGAAGGCTCCCACCTGATCCCATCTTTCCTGTAGGTATGACTATCCTTTCTTCATTCCCTCACTGTTCCGAGCCAGGGTTCCAGGACCTAAACCTTGCAGAATGCTACAGGCACTCATTTCCCAGGTAATCACCATAGCCCATTACTGAATTGTAATGGCTGAATTACATCCCACTGACTTGTATACCTCAATTACATGTTCTCAGACATGTAAAGTGCAGACCATAAACAGTTTATTTCTTCCTTTTATAGAATGTTAAGAATCACTCCATAAACATGTCTTTGGAGACAAAGTCAAACGGTACAAATTGTTTCTGTCTCTCTACAAGGCGCAATTTCCATGAACACACATTGTGGAGTTGCCAGCTTTATCATGACCACACCAGGTATCATTGTTTTTACACAACCTTTCTCCTCATTTGAGACAGTGGAAAACTGACCTTTGCTACTGTACGAGCTTCTTAGGGCTTCAGGTGCGACTTCCAGTCAGTTCTTCCCTTCTGTATCAATGACCAGACTGTAAGAGTTGGTGCCTTGCAGGCCTCCCGGACGGACACACAAGGTTGTGTTACTCTTGCTATTTCTGTGCTTCACTCACAGAATGGATATTTTCCCTGACTGTCATGGGGCGGATAGCCACAGATCGCCGACACCGATGTCAAGTTCACCACCATCACTCCGTGTGCACCAGATACTAAATTTATTCTTGTTATCCTGATTGTTTGTGTAAGGTGAGCAGTGGTGGCATTGCGTGGATAGAAGCAAACACTTAAATAATTTCTGCTAGCTTTGATAAGAATCTATCACTCAAATCATTTGGGTAACGAGTATTTTCTCTAGTTCATTGACATATGTCCTGATTTGAGCATGACTAACGCCACACAGCCATCCATTGTACAATTTTCAGGAGAGGCTTCATCTCGCCATCTCCATTTCTTCATCAAATGTGAGAACAAACATCCTTGTAAGACTTTTGTGAGGATTTGGAGTGCATTCATAATTAAATTAGGAAAATTTAATCCTCTCAGAAGTTAATGTAAGAATTAGGGTCAGAAGGGGGGCCCTCCTTTGTTCAAAAATAGACACTATTAACTGATTGGCAGAAGGCTTCGAGGCTTTAGAGAAGGGAACAAGACTCCTTGTGAGCTAGGAAAACCCATGTTGCTGGAGGAGGGAAAGTTGAGGAGGGTAAAGATGGCAAAAGCCTTGCAGACCCTGTGACACCCCAAAACTCTCCCAGAAGTTCCTCGGCTGGTAGCACACAAAGAATAAGTTAGTCTACCGTGAAGGACTCACCTGGCTGTGGAACAGGATAAAAGATGGCCTTCAAGACAAAGGGAATTCTCTCAGCTTTTTGATAAGCATGGCAGAGAAAGCCAACACAGATCAGAGAGATCTGAAGGTCTTGGTTATCCCAGATCCATGGAATCAGGGATGATAAAAGGGCCTCAGAATCATGCTCTTGCAAAAACCAACGGCCATGCTGGCTACACAAGAACGCGTTACCCAGTAACCTCTGCAGCCTTGTTTGTGGCAGCACAGGCCCTGTCTGGTTTGACAAGTGAGTCCCTATTTTCACATAAATTACCCCATCTCATCCTGTTTAATATTTTGCAGCATTCTTGGGTGTATTAGGGGCAAATACTTTTCTGAAAGATACCAATCTTGTTTCCCTTTGTGATTTTTGTTCTGCTGTATCAAGTCTTACGAAGTCGCTGCTTCTCTGAAAATGTTGAAAAGTGTTGTCTCCACTAGTTATCCTTTTGTGGTTTTATTTTTTAATTATTATTGATGATGTTATTTATTTATTTACTGATTGATTTTTAAAACAGAGACTCAGCTTTGTAGCACAGTGTCCAAGAGCTTAGGGTTATCAGTTTGCTTGAGTTTCCTAAATGCTAGGATTATAGGCATGAGTCATGCACAATTCTCTTAGTTATTTTTATAAAAGTATCAATTTCTATTTTGTTACTTCAAGTACAGAGACCTTGTTAACTTTAAGTTACTGAACCTTGGGCAGGCCTGTCTGATGGCAGAGGGAGTATTTCCTGCAACTGTCTCTTTATGTCCCCCAAATTGGATAGACAAGATGGCATGGATGCTAACACACAGACAGTCTGCTCATTTCACCCCAGCTTTTGAGGTACACTTAGGAAGTCATCGATGAGGCAAGACTGAGCAACATACTCAGCCGAGTTGGAGTGAGAGAATGCAAATGTGCTTCTTGGTGCTGTTTTCACTGAGGAGTTTATGTGCCTGGTGAAAAACTAAATGGCTATGTGATAAATTGACCATGAGATAAAGCAATTTTCAAGGGAATTGCGAGCGGAGGAACAAAAATGATTAAGAAAATGGGACTAACTGGGTGAGACAAAATTAGAGGAGTTAACTGTGTGTAGCTGAACTTGGCGGAGGCAGAAGAATCCGAACATGGACGTACACCCAGGGACGTTCAGATGAAGGTTAATTTCAAGGCGTGGGAGGTTAAACTTGTTTTGTGTGATCCAGCAATTACTCAACATAAAGAACAGAAAAGAGAAGAAGACCAATTGCTGAGTAGATGCAGTGCCCAGCCCGTTCACGTTTACCGTAGGCACAGGGCCCAGTGCAAGAGCTGCTGAAGATGGAGTAGACGCTGCAATAGTTGCTGCCTTGTGGGTGGCCTTTTGAATGAGCTATGTGACTTCTAAGAAGGCCCTGTTCTCTTTCGTAGGGGTCTCTTCTCCTGCCATGCACCCACCAAATCCTGCCTTTGGTCATGCTCTTCCTTCAGTTTGCTGATCACACTTCACTCAGCCTTTGTGTGTTTGTGTGCATGTAGGGAGGGTTGCATTATAGCGTAGGATTCCCTTCCCTGAGAACGATATCCATGAATATCATCACCACTCCAGGGCCTCGCCTAATCCCTTCTCCTCATTTGTTTCCCATAATTCCACATGGAGATTTTCTTTCTATTCCCTCCATTTCTCTTCATTTGTTCAAATTCTTATTTTCTGTCTTCCAGGCTCAATTTTAAGGTGATTTCCAGAAGGTGAATTTTTCTCTTCCAAACTATTTCATACTCTAAAGTAGCTTCAGCTAGTTTTCCTCATGTATAGATTTCTACTTGATGGGTCCCAGCCCCTTTCTCAGGCTGCAAACTCCAAAGGAGGAGGTCTGCTCATTTGATGTTCCCAGCATGCAGCAGATACTGAATAATGATTTATTAAATGAATGTGGATGAACACACAGGAGACAAATCGGTGGGATCTCCTTGGTTATATCTGGTTCTGTGGTGGTTTGAAAGAAAATGGCTCCCAAAGGGAGTGGAGCTCTTAGGATTTGTGGCCTTGTTGAAGTAGGAATGGCCTTGTTGGAGGAAGTGTGTCACTGTGGGGGTGGGCTTTGTGGTCTCATATATGCTCAAGCCAAGCCCAGTGTCTCAGACTATTTCCTGTTGCCCGCAGGATGAAGATGTAACTCCTTCTCCACTCTCAGTTCCTTCTCCAGCATTGTATTTGCCTGCATGCCACCATGTCCCACAATGATGAAAACGGACTGAACTCCAGAAACTGTAAGCCACTCAAGTAAATATTTCCCTTTATGAGAGCTGCCGTAGTCATGGTGTTTCTTCGCAACAATAGAAACCCTAAGTGAGACAGGGTCCTACAAACTTAAAGAACATTATTCCATGCATAACATCAACACATGCCCAGAAGCCTGGCCCAGAGTAAACCCTGGGAGACAAAAGCAAAACCTGAAACTAAAACAAAAGGCAGGAAAGTAGGCTGGGGACTTGGTGAGAGGAGGCAGGAGGTGGGATGCTGCTGGAGCTCCTTCCGCTCCTTCAGCCAAAAGCCTTTAAGATACCAGCCTGCTTGGGCTTGGTCTCTGCTGCTTTAAAAAGCAATGGTAGCCCTGTTCTCCCTCTCTCTGGCTTCTGGCTACTAGACTCCTTTTCCGGTCACTCAGAGGGCTGCTGTCTAGGACAGTGATCTATAAGTTTTCCTTTTAAATAATAACCCTTTTATTAATCATAATTCCAAACTGGGGTGGGATTGTTTTGTGACTTACGCCTTCAGTGGGAGGAGAAAGATAAAAGAACACAGTACATGTATGTTTGAAACTGTCAAAGAATAAATTAATCAATAAGCAAATAAAAACTAAACTACATACAGTAACAGAGACCAAGAGAAATGAATTCAGAGAATAATGAGCGTCTGAGATTGCCTGGATGTTTTATCTCAAAACTCTGCCACGTTTGGGGAAATTGATGAGTAAAGGTCCCTTAACGCGAGGCTGACAGGCTACAGAGATTTGCATAATTATTTCAAATATCTAAAGGACACTGTTGCATAAATAAATGATCATCTCTTCTGAAGCATTTAATCTGCTTACCCAAATTAACATTTTCCCAGCACTTTTAAAAACAAAAATAAGACCTAAAAGAAAATTAAAATAAGTTTATAGAAAAATGAAAAGTAGACTAGAGGGAATATGAAATTAATCTTGACACTGAGGAACAACCTGGGGAGGGACAAGTTGGCAACCATTTTTCTAAGGGAATAGATTTGAATGGTCAACACGAAATACAGTTGAATTTCATCAAAATGCAGATCCAGAAGCTGGGTGGGGTAAAACACACCATTTAAACCCATCCACCTGGAGGGAGGCAGAGGCATCTGGACCTCTGTTAGTTCCAGTCCAGTCTGGGCTGCATAGTGAATTCCAGGGCTGCCAGAACTCGTCTCAGAAAAGCAAACAAGCAAAGCAGGCACAGTCAGAAGAGAAAGGTTTTCTAGGGTCCTGCTGCAATTGTCTTGATCACATCAGGAGCCCCAGGAACAGCCTGAGAATAGTTAAGGATCAGTAGGTAATTTTATAGCAGCACATTGCAGACCGGCAGTTGTGAGCGGGTGCCAAACCGAGCCTGAGTCTCATCCAACAGTTCTGCATAGGTAGGAAGCAGTGATTCTCTGACCTTCTGTTCGAGCCTTCCGTGTAACTTTCAAGGACCAATTTCAACAAACCCTTTCTCTAATGGCAGAGGAACAGCTATTCCTCAAAATGGAGCAGGTTCTCACCACTTCCCACCATTTTAGTTCCCAAGCCTTAGGACAGCTCCTTTACCTAAGACTTTACAGATCTCTAGCTTCAGACACTTTCTGAGTCTTTTGGGAAATCTTGTCCCTACAATGAAATGCTGGTGAACTCACCTCTACCCTAAATTAGAGAATGCCACGTGTAAAATGATGTAGGAACTGTGAGCCTTAAGCTTGCTTGGGAAACAAACCTCTGGGCACATGTGTGAGAGCATGGTAGGAAGACCCATCATAAATGTGGGCGGTGTCCTTCTGTGGACTGGAATCTTGGACTGGATGAAAAGAAGGGAACGTCCACTGGCCTGCAGCATTCGTCTCTTTCCTTACTGTGAATGCCACGGGACCAGATGCCTTAAGCTTCTTGCCGTCTTGACTTCCCCATTACCATGAACTTGAAAGAATTGTGAACCAACAACAGGTGAAATACCCAATATGGCAGTAGATTTTACCTATTTATCAACAATGGTCTCTGACTCAGGCTATGAGTGTTTTTTCTTTCCCGTCTTAGTAGGACTACTGTACAGAAAGCAAAATGGTGAACCAGTGCACGGTGAGTTAAGCTGGATTTACAAATCAATGTAGCTCAGGCCATTGGAAATATGTTGTCAGATTTTACTTGTTAATTTTCTTACTCATTTCAATAAAGAGCTGAGGTAAAATAAACATCAAACTGTCTAAGCAAGAAGGAGAGGCCTCTAGAAAGGGGTAGCATCTGGGTGTACCACGATGAGCATTTCTATTAGGGTGGATAGTGAAATGTGTTCTGATTGTTTTGGTAGCTAATAGAATACATAGCAAGTTATGTAATCCTTAACATCTAGTAAAATACAGAAGACCTTTCCTCGCATAAAAGTTTAGTGGAAACTTACCATTTAAAATGTACACAGTGAATTCAGAAGTTAGTACAATGCATGAGGTTTTCAATATGCACTATTGCAAATAAATAAATGATCTTTATTTTGATCTTTGCCTGATAATTGTTAAAGATCAATACTTTACCTAGAATTAAGACCATATGAGATAAAGACACATGATTTGATAATAACAGGATACTTAGACGTGTTTCCATAGACTCCCTCTCCTCTTTCTCTCTTCCTTTTGTTTTTCCCCCCATGTTCTATTGTCTTTATTCTTTTCATTGGGGGTTTTTGACACGGATAATTAGGGAGTAATTCAATATTGGTATGTTTATTCATCGGTCTAATGACTGACCTATGAAGCTCATCCAATAAGCTACCTCCCATTCTCATAACTCTATGCTCATTTGATTTACATTTATTGGTAACAATTAGACACAGTAATATCTAGTCCATTGTTTATAGTTTACAGAATACCCGACTATCCATTATTGAATATGATCCTTACGAGAACACAAAATAACTGCTATTACTCGGCCCATTTTTCATAAGAAACACTGACAGAATGTAAAATGAGGAACAGATAGGGGAGTCTAGTCTGCATGCATAATGTACACACTGACCGGAAGGGCCTGGAGGTGGCCCCGAGGGTACTTCCCATCCCTCCCCAGAATAATCCATTTTGAAATCCTAGCGCCATCTAGTGGTGATTTCAAACATGGCCACGAGGCCCTTTCAAGATGGCCCTCGGATAGTGCAATCAACATCTTGCTGTCTCCCCAACAGGTGTTAGAATTTAGAGTATTTCCTGCTGGTTGATAGAGCCTGACCTTTCAAGATGGAAAATGCACTGCATCTACCCAGTCCGAGCTATTGATCCTGATAAATCATTTGACCCCAACGAGTGGTTCTCTAGCAATTTAACGCTTAAGGAAGCCGGCAGTGTAACCTGAAGAGGTCAAGGGTGCTTCGGAAGGACCAATATGAGTAGGAGGGTGTCACATATGTACAGGTGCCATTTTAAAAAAACGAAGCATGCCATTCTATAAATTTTTCAAGCAAAAGGACACAGGCATGCACACATAACACAGACAATGGCTGCCGTGGCAGCTCACACTTAATGGCTAGAAGGAGGCTATTCCTGTGCCTTAGTCCATGGCTGGCTATGCACTGTTCACAGAAGGCATATGGTTTTTCATCTTTGGTTAATGTCTTCCATTTCCCTGAAATCATACTCCACACACACACACACACACACACACACATACACACACCTGTGTCCCTGAAACCAATGCTGACATCGCCTTCCTCTAAGTTTACTGAACCTTGTCATCGCCATTTGGATCTAAAACATTCCCTGGGGATTCGTGGGTTGAAGGCTTGCTCTACATCCCTATGCTATTGGGAGATGGTAGAACTTTTGAGACGTGGGGTCTTTGTGAGGGTCTTCCAGGAATAGGAGCAAGCCTTTCAAGGGACCAGGGAAACCCCGGTTCTCCTTGTCTTATTTGTTATTGACTAAAACAGGAATGACATCTTTTACCACATGCTTCTGCCATAAGACATCATTTCAGGCCCAAGGTAACAGGAAGAACTGGAAGCCTGCAGACCTATGAGCCCAAGGAGCCTTCTATCTTCAGAAGCTGATTTAACACAGGTAATTTTCACAGCGGCAAAGCTGAGGAACGCAATACCCTTTAAACTTCACTACGAATTATTGTTTTTGTGGGCATTGTTTTTATTCAGATTCTACTCTACTTCTTACAACTAAAAATATTCACTTTCTTCTTATACATATGGGATTTTGCCTGCATTTATTTCTGCACACCATGTGAGTGCCTGGTACCCATGGAGGCTGGAAGAGGGTGTTGGATTCCCTAAAACTGGGGCTATAGATGGTTGTGGGGTTGCCATGTGTGTTCAGGGAATCAAACCTGAGTCATCTGTGAGGGTTACTGATGCTCTTCACCACTGAGCCATCTCTCCATGCTCATCTCCTGTCCCTTTCTGTCATCTCTTAAGGAAACCTCTTATCACCTTTCTTGGAGCATATCCTTTCAAATCTATTTATATATTGGCTTGGTGTACATTCTCTATCCTCTATGAATTAAAATTCTGTTGGCTATCTTAGGTCCAGCATGGTTACTCTTGGAAAGCAAAGTCCCATGTCTGACCTAGCACCTGCTATTATGACCTCTGTGGTTCCTGGATATATGATACTGGTTCCAGTTATCAAATATCATAGTACAAAGCTCAAGAACGTGTTTAAAGTAGAGTTATAATCAAAGGTAACTGAGAAAAACTGTCTTCAATGAGGAGGATACTGCCTACTGCATTCTGTAATCCTGATGTCCCTAATACAGCTTAACATTTGATGGCCCACACTTAGCTTGATGGATGTGGAGTCTTTCCTGCCATCGTGTTATGTAACACTGAATTTGCAGTGGGGTGGGGTGGGCTGAACTGAATGTTCCTCTGTTTTGATCTAATGGTCAGCCCTCAGGTATTGTCATTTGCCAAGTGAGGATTCTGAAGTCCCAAGATATGCATCTCTTCCCATACTGGGTTGTTGCCCTGAGCTCACTACCATCCTCACTGCATGCTCTGGAGTTACCAGAGAAGTGTCAATGCTGACTGAAGAATGGCCTCCATCAGATTGGCCTGTACGAAAGTCTGTGGGACATTTTATTGATTAACGATAGATAAAGAAGAGTCCATATGACTCGGAATGATGCCACCCCTAGGCATGTGGTCCTGGGTGTTATGAAGAACAAGACAAGCAGACCATCAGGAGCAAGCAGCTTGTTCCATAGGTCCTGCCTCTGGCTCTGCCTGAGGTCCTGCTCTGACTTCCCTCAGTGATGAACCATGAGTGGGATGCGTAGACCAAATACGCCTGTTCCAACCCCAGTGGTTAATGTCGGTGTTTGATTGCAGCAGTGGAGAAGCAAAGGAGGACACCATTCTTTCTTCTTTATACCACACAAAACTCAAGCTTGACCAATCTACACAAGACATCTCTAAAGTTGTTACTGCTGCTAACGGTTTTAACCTTGGAAAAATATTGGACCCAGTGTGTAATGCTCATAGATTATTGTTGAAGATATGCAATAATAAGCAAAAAGTAAGTCCATAAATTATAAAGGGAGTTCAGGAATGTATGTAAGCATTTCATGAGATGACTCCATATTTTAATTTTTTTCTTTACCATTTATTCACCTAGAATTTATGAAGTACTTAAGAAGCCCCAAATGCTTTGTTCTTTCTGTAGCCTTTGAGATTGGTTTTATCTTGGGTTGAGACAGAGTCTCCCTGTATATCCCAGGCTAAACTTGAACTCATGATCCTATGATCCTATGGGCACCAAGACTACAGGGTTGTGATCCTGTAGTCTTGATCATGATCCTATGATCATGTAGATCATGTATGATCATGTAGATCATGATCCTATGATCCTATGGGCACCAAGACTACAGGATGTCTGATTGACAATCAAATAGACTTTTTTTTAGCAGCCTTGCAATGCAATGTGTTTCATTAAGATGCATGTTATTCACTGCGCTAACTCCCCAATCACCCTCTCCTCTATCTTCTTAAACAACAGGTTTTTATAGGGTTTTGGAATATTATGTGAGCACAGGAGTCAAGTATAACAGAGGGGTATGAAGAGAACTAACTTAAATGGTACAAAAGGGACAGCTCAGACTGCTTATATCTGCACCAGATAGTTGGGAGGAGAAACAGGATAATAGAGGACGATGTAATTGCATGCACAGGGAACTTCAAAACAAAAACAAGAACAGAACAAGCAGCTACGGTGTAATCCCCCAGTAAACAAAATCTTACAACAGCCTTGGCAAGTCAGAAACAATAAGATTCTTCTCATCACGTGACCTGCAGCAGGTGGCCAAGGCAGCCCCAGGAAATGAACAAACAACAGCTCTGTGGGGTGAGAAGCTGCCGTCCTCAAACCACAGAGGCCCGGTCACAAAGCACTGTGACTGTCCTGCCTTCCTACTTGACTCCTGGTAACCACAAAACGTGACAATGAGAATTCGCCAGGCTGGAGAGACTGATTTCGTAGAGCAGATCAAACACATTATGAGGGCTTGAAGCTGACCTTGAAAGAAACCAAAGTCATATCACATAACAAGTGTTTAATGTATGGACAAGAGACAGATCAAGCTTCATGTAGCAAAAAGAGCAAACATGCAGTGAACCTCAAGGAGTGACAGAGGTAGGTGGCATCTCTCGATTGGCAGCGATACCCAGACATGATCTTGAACACATTCTAGGATGTGGGCTCAATCCAGATATATTGGGTGAACTCTTTAAAAAGAATGTCATTGAGGAAATACAAAACAGGATGGTGGCCTCTGGGTTTTTCAAACCTGAATCGTTGAATCATCTTTTCATTCCTGCCAGTCTGTATGTCACATCTCTCCCGTCTCCAATCTCAGTTACATATGCGCACAAACAAAACGACAAATAAAATCAACTTTGGCCTAGAGAACAACATGTCAGAATCCATGCGACAGAGACAGGCTTGGGCTTTCGAACCTGATGCCTTGCCTTCCCCCTGGTCTTCCTTATCCTTTTGTCTATAGGATGGCATGTCCCAAGGAAAGGTGAGTTGGTCCGCAGGGACAGGCCCAACACTGGGCAGTTCCAGTTAACTGGCGGATAGGCTCCAATCCTGCTCACTCTGTTAATCACTAGTTTCTAGGTTACAGAAATGTGCACAAGAGAAATGGACAGAGAATGCGAAACAGAGGAACATGTACAGCCCACAGCTGTGATGCTTCAGCTCTCTGGAAGGCCAGCTGAAAGCCAGCATGGAGGACCCTCCTGGAACCGACGGGGTACCCTTCTTCAAGCGATCCTTTACTGAGTTGACTTCAGGAGTTAAGATGCATCCCCCTGTGAGAGATCATGACAATTACTTGAATCACTCCTTACTCCTTGTTTTTTTTTTTTTTTAAAGAACTCAACTTGAGATTTATCAGGAATTCATGGTAGTCCAGTGCTAATTTTAGTTCACTAGTTCACTTCTGGTCAGAGGAAAACCCTGCCGTCACAAGTTGACAGACCAAGCCAGCATCCTGCGTGATTGATGGCCGATCTCACAGGTGCTAGTTCCACTCAGTCTCTCAGTCGCAGACAGCAAGCTGACTTCATTTGTCTCTGCTGTTTCCACCAGGTTTCTGTCCCTGGGAAAGTCCTGGATGGGCCAGGCTTTCACTCACGCTTCTCCCCTAAGGTTGGAGTTTTCAAAGGATTATTATTAAATAGAATTAATTCATCCAGGCCTATCGAGGAGATCCATGAAAGAACACTTGGGGCTAGGATGAGCAGAGTCGTGTGTCCGACCCTCTAGAGCCACACAGAAACACACATACATACACACACACATATGCATGCACACACACGCACACACATGCACGCACACACACACAAATTCATAACAAAAACATTGTCAATGACTAGGTCTAAATGAGACTGTTAAAACAGAGAGACTATAGGGAGAAGCTAGAGAAAATATTTTCTTCCTAGATGAACACATCCCTGAGAGGGATGAAGAAGTCTTTAGCCGAGGCGGGGCGGTACAGAAGGTTGGGGAAGATTTCCTAGTATGGGCTTGAGAGCAGATCTCCAGAAAGGGATGAAATAAGCTGAATGCAGGTAACCCATAGATAGTTCTTTTTTGTCACCACACATCCACTTTGCCTTCGCTACCTGTCTGCTGGCGTCAACTCTCTGTGCCACCCTCTCTCCTAACATTAATTATGTGTCCATGTGTACACATGTATTTTATTGACAGATTTGATCGATGAGGCAACTAAGCCTCAGTGACCTTCGGTGACTTGCTTATAACAATATTGAGGCCGGGGCTTGAGGCCAGAACATCTGATAGTAAATAAAGTTGTCTCGAGCCAAACTGTCTATCGGCTATGTATTTGTTTGCATTTCATTGTCTTCTTGGAAATGATTGTCTGACCCTCTGCAACCTGAAGGTCAATATTGCTAACTGCACAGAGGAAAGCAGCTCCATCCTGGAAATGTCACCGTGGGGCGGGTGCTGATTCCACGAGCCCTGTGTGGCTTGAAAATAAATCACCCCCAAATCAGCCCAACCTATTCGGCTCGGTGTTTTTCTGCTGGTGAAATGGAAGCTTCTTGACTGCTCCACAGCCCAAAGTCCACTGCTCAGCCAGAGACCCCCAGGCCCTCATAGGTATGCCACCTCTTCTACCCTATATAGCCACTTGGCTGTCTTTCCTGTCTCTTCCTTCTCCAGATGATCAGCCATTGTTCTACAACCACAGTCCTTCCCTACCAGCTCCTACCCTAGGATTATTTTCTACATCCTCCTAGGTCTTCTAGTTTAGACAATATTTGCTATGTTCATTTTGCATGCTTATTGGGCAGGACTGTGTTGACACATGGGGGTGCTGGTATATAAATCACAATATGAATGCAAACTTAACATTTTTAATTCTGCCAATAGCAGCACATTTTAATCTAAGCAGGCACTTCGTGCTCCAGGATTTAATCTCCTTGCTGTGTGAAAGAGGGCTGCATGGTTCATTTCTCTTCATGGTCCCCTGGCTTGGCTTTGCCATCATTTTGCTTTCGACCTCGAAGCATCTCTTTCCCATTCCCTCCTCTGATCCTGAGATGTGCAATTCTATTAAATGCAGCCAACTACCGCTAGTTTTCCTATGGCTTTCAGAGCTGAACAGGTATGTTGGAGGGAGATGTCAATGCACTTAAGATACAAAGGCAGGCTACCTCTCCTTCCCAGGCCAGGCCTCTGAATGGCGCACTCACAAAAAAGGAGCAGCTCAGGAAATGCAAACACTCCCAGACCTTTCTCCTCATCTCACTACTGGGTGAATTAGCCTAGCTAGCATCAGCCCTCACAGGCTCATGCTCTTGCGGATAAGATCATGAGCTTCAGCTGGGCGGTGGTGGGGCACACCTTTAATCCCAGCACTCCGGAGGCAGAGGCAGGTGGATCTCTTTGCGTTCAAGGCCAGCCTGGTCTACAAGAGCTAGTTCTAGGACAGGCTCCAAAGCTACAGACAAACCCTGTCTTGAAAAACAAACAAACAAACAAACAAAAAGATCATGAGCTTCACAACCATGAGGACTTTGGAGTGATTCTGGTAGGACCACAGCTAACCTCAGTGCCTTAATAAAAAGAAAAGTTAAAGACAAAAATACATGTACATGTTACATACGTGTATATGTACATGCTTTTAACCATATGTATGTTTCCAAGATGCTCAGAAAAGGTCCTCTATCCATCCCCTATGTTTAAAAATTCTCATATATATTATATCATATATACACACAAATATATATGCACATGTGTGTTGTATAAAGGACTTGGCAAAGATGCAATACTTGTGAAACTCCATCCTTTAGCTGAACAAACTTGGCAAAACATTTCAGATATGTCAGAAATAATGTATAAGATTGATAACATGTGCATAATTAAAATTAAATGTAGTCACAGGGGGTAAATGGAATTTCAAGGGGAGCCTGTGAAAAACAGACACAGTGTTCAGAGAGCTCTCTAAAGAATGAATGGGGTTCAAAAAATGACAAAACATCAAAGCAGAGGTGTCCATTATTGGATTTATAAGATTCTTTAGTTCGTTTGGGTTTTCTAGACGAACACTTGATAGATAGCACAGGCTGGCCTAGACTTCCCGTTGTAGCCTTCTGGCCCTGAACCTGTGACCTTCCTACCTCGGTCTCTTGAGTACTAGGGATATAGCCATGCAGACCCTTGAATGTTCTACCCTTTCTCCCTTTGTTGTCCAAGCTTGAGCTCCTGGGCTCAAGCCATCCTCCTGTGCCTGCCTCCTGGGTAGCTGGTACCCCAGGGCCGTGACAAGGTGCTTGATGACTCCCATAGTGATTTTGCTGGATCTTCCATTTCGGTGCCTCCTAACCACAATCCCATGTACTCCGCTCGACACTCATAATGCTTGACTGTGACTAGATAGATGTTCAGCTGTTATTGCTGGCCAGTGAGCAAGAGCCAGAAGATTTTACCTTCAAGACCCACATTGCTGGATACGAGGTAAGGAACCAATGTGAAACAAACACAAATGGGGAGAGAGACAGAGGCAGAGGCAGGACCATTCTCACCAAACCAATAACGGACTCATTAAAATATAGACAGCTCCAAGGGCACCTTCCCTCTTCAAGTCTGTGGTCCGCATCCTTTCTCCTCCTTCCCCACCCAGCCATGGGAGAGAGCTTGCTCAGTCTACATTGCTGTCCACAAGTTAATGATCCAGCTCAGGATCCAGCCTTTCTTCTGCCAGTGCTCCCCCTTGCCCTCCTCACCTTCTCCTCTGTTCTCCTGGCCACCCTCTATATAACAAGATTACAGAGCTGGTTGACTCCTTCATTCCCCAACACAGAGGTTATTCTTCTAATTGCAGCCAGCACTTTCAAGTCCTTGCTTATTTTTAATTACCAATGCCGGAAGCTGGCCTGTCACAGGATGACTTGGGGTTCTGAAGAAAGGAATGAAACGAGCCAGCCTGAGAAACAGGGGAATAATCAGAAGCCCATTTTCATGCAGATTTCCCTGGTGACAAAGAAAACCAAAGAAACAGAGCAAAGAGCCTCATTGCTATGTTTCTACGGGCTGACACTGGCCTTTGCAAATGTCCAGATCCAATTCTGAAGAGAGTTAAATAAAATTGCCTCATTATACAAGAGTTCTGGGTCCTATAAACATATCAGAAACTCAAACCCTTTGTTTCTGCTTATGATTCACTTCGGATATTTGATTGGCAGGATGAGCCTTAAGCAAAGCTTTTATTTTTAAAAACAATCCTGCCTCAGGGAAACAAACTTTCCAGCAAAGCCACCAGGGACAATAACCTTCCTAGGAAGAATCTGTGAAGCTATTGTCCTTGGGGGAGGTTCTTTTCTATATGTGGTCTCTGTGGATGCAACAGACAGACATATAATTTGTATTTCATAGGTTCCTGGTATTATCACTGAATTCTCCAATTATCTAATAAGCTACTTAAAAGTATTATTAAATAGAATTAAATTAAATTATGCATTGTTGTTATAAACCAATTTTTAATTACCATAACCCTGCCAAGTACCAAAGATCGGAAGTCTGTGGCTATCTACAGAGTAGTAAGGCACAAGAGATATGAGGTAAGGGAGGACCAAGAAAATGTATAGCCACCAGTTCACAAAGATCAAACGATAAATTCAAGGCCAAGTTTGCTTGGCTCCAAAGCCAATGAACTAGAGAAAGGATAGGGTTAAATCTAACTGGACCTAAATATTACTTTATTGAAGATCAGTACTAAAAGGACATTAGATTGTTAGATATTTGATACACAGTCTATGGTCACAGACAGATAAATATGCTCTTTCCTCTTATGCCACCTCTATTGGTGGAGATGTTATGCCAATTTAGTATAATGCTCAGTGTGCCTTACCCATAACGGGTAGCCAGATCCAAAGTAAGACTGACATACCCACTCATGCTGGCTGGAAAAGAAGATAGTCCTGGAATGTCCTCTTCCTAAGCAAGAGTAAACCAAGAAGAAATGTCTTACCTATCTTCTGAGCATCCTCTTTCTATCAATGGAAGACAGATATGTCCCATCTTTCAATGCTAACAGTCCTTTTTATTCCCTATACCTATCAGAACCAATGACAGCTACAGAAATTCTCAATCTGTTTAACATGATAGGCTCCTCCTAGAGTCCTGTGCTGTGATCCACTCTCATTCAGGTCTGTCATTGTGCCTCTGGGCACACATAGTCACCCATCAGCAGTTGGTTGACTTTCACTTCACAAACACTCCTCTCCAATTCCCAACACTCACTCTCGACATTCCTGCCTAGAACATAAAACTTGTTTATCTGCAGTTATCCCTAAACGACTAAGTTTTCTTTAATTGTCACAGTGGAGCTGGCTATAAGGTAGATGCTTTATGTTCCCTGTAAACATTGCCATTTCTTTTTCTTTTCAAAAGCCTAACTCCTTTGAAACGATGCTATTAGATTTTATTAGCCAACTAATTTCCTTACTGATGTCAAGTACCTGCCTCGTCCTTGATTCTTCCATTCAATGATGTACCCTCTCCTCCATCTCTATCCCTGCAAGGTTTTTCCTGGTCTCAAGGGTTACTTGGATGATCTAATGAAGACTTTGTTAAGTCTTGATTTTCCTCCATCCCATTTGGGATGGACTGAGTGTCTGCTCCCTTCCACAACTCTTCCTGAAGACATTTTTGGTTCCCCACTACCACTCCCGTTGCTATGTTGCCTCTCTACTATCCCATATGATAATATTCGGAGACAGAGCTTTTGGAAAGTCATTATTTTTAGATTAGGCTATGACAATGGGGCCTTTTTGAAAAGATTAGTAGCAAAATAAGATGAAAAAAACATTTCTCTCTTCCTATTTCCTTCTGTTCCTCCTGTATCAAGTGCATACCTAGGAAAGGCCATACAAGAAGCCTGTCCAGAAGAGGACCTTCATGAGAACCCAACTATGCTGGCACCCATACGATATATGTAATATGGGACTATGAGAAAATAAATTTTGTAAGCTACTAGTATATGGTATTTTTTATACCCTTCTGAGGTGAGTTGTATACCATTTGAGACATTCAGGTACCAATGCCAGCAACCTTGTCAGCCTCAACAAACGTTCCTGATCTGTCACTTTTGCTACTCTTTCTTCACTGAAGAAGAGGTATAAAATTTTGTTTGTACCTCCATTCTAGTGTCTCCAGTCTTCACTAGCATCCTGTAGCCCACTCCCAGGATCTACCCATAACATCCTCCCCTTCTCTCTACTCCATCCCCATCTGCCTTGATGCCATAGCCCAACACTGTACCAACTGCCCACACAGAGCAATTTTCCTTCCACCCACTTTCTCGGCAGGATCCTAACCAGATTTAAGTTTGCCTATTTGCTTTTCTAGCAGAACAATTAGACTTTCCTGAATACTCACAGCTTCATCGGCTGGGTTTAATTTTAATAGTATGCCTAGAAATCCCAGTGGGTATTCCAAAAGCCTAGTGATTATTTCCCCACTTTAATGCATTTCTTCTCAAGGTGAGTGGTTTGTATTTTTTGCACATTGAGCCATTGCTGATGCATCATTCCACAAAGACTAAACCTACTCCATGCCTACCATTGTGCTAATGTGGACCCAGTGGTGAACACACAAGCTTCATTGTCTTGGAGTTTTCCTCTCCTATACTACACATCACTTCTCACTCAACAGTAGCTCCTGCATCCCTGTTTTCACAATCAGAGTTGGATGGGCTTGTCAACTCTATTCTAAAGCTAATTCTCTTCAGTATCTCTCCCCTCTTATCTTCTCAGTGATTTTACCTCTGCAATTGTATACCATGCTCCATAGCATTGATCTCGATTTCTTTACTGTATCTTCTCTAGCACTAAATATAAATTATCTTTTATCCATCTATCTAAAAATAATGAATCAAAAAAAAGAATCTCACATTTTTCCTCGGCTCACTATTATGTTCTCGTCCCCCTCTTAGCCTCACAATATTCTGGCATTTCCTCATGATTTTGTCACACCAATTAGCTATCTTTGGAAGTCTAACTTGTCTGGTCATTTTCCCATCTTCACATTCTATATAAGATAAAGGCTAAGCAGGTAGGCCCTACAGAGGTGTACTGGGTTCACACCCTGTTTTTCATTATCTAGTTGCTATATAACCTTTGGAAAGCTGTATATCTTTGGGACCTTCATTTTCTTAATAGAGAAATGAATGGCGCCACTGTACAAACCCCACAGATACGTGGTGTGAATTAAGTTGACATATCTGTGATGCAAACTTAATTCACATCACATGTCTGTGAGATTGCATCATCTAGAGTAGTGGTTCTCAACCTTTGTGTCCCAATCCCTTTGGGGGTCACATATTAGCCATCCTGCATATCAGATATCTAAATTATGATTAATAACAGTAGCAGAATTTCAGTTATGAAGTAGCACTGAAATAATAACTTTTAAGGTTGGGGTCACCACAACATGAGGAACTGTATTAAAGGGTCACAGTATTAGGAATGTTGATAACCGCTGATCTAGAGTGTGTTTCGGAAGTAGACTAAGGGCTACAACATTGTAAGGGATGGAGATATATTTCAGCGGTAGAGTGCTTGCTTAGAATCTTCTACAAGCTCAAAATTATAAGCATTATTATGATTATCATCTCTACTAATATTCATACAACAAAAAATGGGAGTTCTTATCTTACAGGATCCCAAGCATGGGTCTGGGTAGTCTAAACTACCTCCCTTTCAAACTCTCCTAAGCCTTCTAAGTTTTCCCTGTTTCACTTATAAAGACAGAACTTCGTGGTCAGTGCTGAGCACCTTACTCCTTTGTACCCATAGTCCCTACCTTTGTCCTCCCAGTACAACAGAAGCCTATAGATTTACATAATCTCCACAAGACAAGGCTTCCTGTGGTGGTCTATCCTGGACATCAGCCTCATATGCTAGATAATTACTTACGCTTCCTACTTGAGTGTCTAAGACACACCCAGACTGCACACGAACAACTGTTGCACAAGTCCTCAACTTCTCTAAAATCCCCAGTAAACTACACAAATAGCCGATTAATGCAAAATTCAAGTTTTTCTTAATAATACACTTTTGGTTTCTTCCATTTTCTCAGACTTTCGTTCCTTCAACCAATATTCATCAGGACCTGCGATATATAAATCATTGTTCTAGGCACTGATTGTAAAGATATTCACAAATCAAAATGGAAATTATTGCTTCCTTTGAGTGTATTTTCGTGTCTGGAATACATTTATTTTTGTGTTCACTGGCCTCTTGTTTCTGTTCTAACTTTAAACTACTGCCTTCTGTCTTTAGAGAAATTACACTGCTTTCCCTATTCTTCCTCTCATTTCCACAGATGTCCCTAGGTTCTCTACATAGCAAAGAACACTGTAGAACTTCAGCTTATTTCTCTTAGAAATGGTAGTCACCCTAACAGTATGTCTACCCAAACACAGCATCTGAACATAGACAACTCCAAAAGACTAGACTTCCTAATGTGGAAGGGGAAAAAAAAATCTCACTGGACTCCACCCCTAGACAGAGAACCGCAGTCAACCAAGAAATGCTGAGAAGGTGAGAATTAGTAAGCTCCAGGGATGAGCCCCTGCAGCACAATTAATAAAAACCCAGGGATAAATATTGGGATTCTATCTGAAGATCAGAAAAGCAAAACAGCCAACCACTGGCTGAAATGGCTATGCTGCCTCCAGAAATCCTCAGAATGAGATGGAACCTGAGAGCTTTCTCATCCTGTCTTATATTTCTTTCTAGTGTTGGGATTAAAAGTGTGCACCACTACCAACTGGTTTCCATGGCAAACTAGTGTGGCTACTGGGATTAAAAGCCGGTATCACCACTGCCTGGTCTGTAAGGCTGACCAGATTAGCTGTTTCACTCTCTGATCTTCAGGCAAGCTTTATTTACTAAAATACAAGTGAAATATCACTACAAGCCCCCTCGTCAGTCTTCTGATACCAAGAGGTCAGCCCTGAAATCTTCCACAGAAAGCAATACCAAATGAACTAGGCAGATTGTATTTATATATTTATAAATATATATAACAATAACCACCAAACATCAAATTTGAGAGGAACCGATCAAAAGAAGCATGAAGGAGAATAAAGGGAAGCAAAGAAAGGCGAAACTAATACAATTGTATTTAAAAAAAATTTAAAGTAACTCTTTGCTTAATTGTCTCAAGATATTTCTGCTGGGCTTGTGATGAAAGCCAAGTTTTGTCCTTGCCTTGATGCCCCTGCTCCATGTGTTTGTTGGGCTTCCTGGTCCCTAGAACACTCTAGTTCTCTCTGTCTCCTCCAGAACGACTGCATCCGTTTTCTACGTGTGCTCACAACCCAGGTACAAAGCAGTTCTTTTCCAGCCCACTATCTGATCCTGTAACACATTGTAGCTCCCGGTCATGCCTCTTACAGCCATTCTGCTGTCTTTCTATATGTGTCATACAGTGCTGCTTGATATATTCGCTAGGGCACCCAGTGCCTGACACCTTCGTTACCCCATTTAGGTGATTGATGTGTTCATATTTTCTTCTTCAACTTTGGTCATGCTAAGGCCAGGGTCCCCTCGCTCCAACAATCGGATATTTCACTGCGTCTTAGACTACCCTGCACACCATATGGACAAAGTAATAGCTACATAGTTAAAAAGATAGGCAGATACGAAAATAAACGGCTTTGGATTAGGGAGTTAATATCTTGACAAATGTCAGTTCTGTGGCCAGCTTTGTGGTATGACCTTGAATATATACTTTGTCTGAGACTCAGTTTCTTCATTTGTAAAATCAGGCAATTTAGAGGTGACACTTCATTGTGGCTTTAGCTTGAGTACTCAGACTACAAAGGACTTGTTTTTAAATTCTGACTCTCTCTCTCCTGGCTAAATGGCTTTAAAGAAACTAATGAACACTGCCTATCTATCCAGGTAGTTCCCGTGAGGATTAAATAAAGCAACAAACTAAAGGATGCTCTAAAAGGGCTCCTGATGACTTTTCTCTTTTACCTTTTCCTGTTACGAGATAACAAGCAGCCTTCCTCGAACCCAGCAGCCCCTGGCTAAAATATACAGAATAAGAGAAGCACACGCCAAGTTAAGGCTACAGATATTCATTTTTATCCATCCTCATTTCAAGTATAGTGAAGGACAAAAGGACATCCCCCAGCTTTGTTCGTCCCCAGCTTAAATATATTAAAGAAATTAATGTAAATAAAGAATAAAAAGAACCTTGCTGAATATGGTCACAGAGCAGGGAGACGATGTTTGCATTCAGAAGAAAGGAGTTTATGCTAAACTTTGCAGAGTAGAAGTCAAGTTGTGTGGAATGCAAGGAGTTCCTAAGGGAGGAGGAGCCTGGAGACTCCAGGGGCTTCCACTCCAGCAGTCTCCAGTGGACATCTGGATGAAGCCTTGGGACTTCAGGAGACTTCAGATGCCTCAAGAAGCTCCGGATGCTGCAAGCCGCAGCTGCTCTGAGAGTCCCTACCCGCTTCCTTGACAATGTCTACCAGCTGAGAAGGGGAGCCAGCGTTTAGCAAGGCCTAAGAGCTGTCAACTGCTTTGAAGCAGGGAGCAGTTTTCTCACTTCACATTGCTTGAGTTTCTGTTGTGTGACAGATGTGTCTTAGACTTCATCTCCATCTTTACAGTAATCCTGGAAAAAGACAGAATTGTGCACTTTGTGGAGATGAGGGAATTACGGTTTGGAAAGATGGGGTAATGGCTAGGAGTCCCTCAAGCAGACAGTCACAGGGATGAGATTGAAAACTCACTCTATTTGAATCATGGGCCCGAAACATGGACCGGCCTGAAGACCTTGTAGTTCCAAGAATGGGGTCTACGCGTGTATTGATATACACTTTCTGCTTAACTTATTTTCAGTTCATTCTCAGAAAAGAACTAAACGGAATCCCAGTGTGGTAGTAGAATGATTTATTTACGGCCTTAATTTTCTGGATCTGAGTTACTGAAATGTTCTTCCATTCCATTCCAAATGTGTGTGTTATGCCTCGTTCTCTTGAAGCCCAGATGGACGGTGCCAGATAACCTTTTATCTCCAAGAGGCTAGATTTTAAGGTAAAATAGTCAGAGAGGTGGGAGGATCAAATGAAAAAAAACAAAAACAAAAACAAAACGCTGTGAGGAGCTTGTTGTAGTCCGGTCTGTAATATGGCCAGCTAATGTTATTTACACTTTTCTACTTTCTCCTGGGAATACAATCTCTCATTTTAAAAATTACAAGTGAGACTGTCTATTTCCAGAATTCTGAAACTTTAGGTGGACTTTTCCTCGGATACTTAGCACTTCCTGCCTAGTTTATACTTCCTTCTTGTACTGCCTGTGAAAACAGTATACCCCTGAGGTTAGAATCTGGTTTATCCAGTTTATTCTGCATTCTAATTAGAAACATATTGGTAGAAGGAAGGAGAAGAGCAAGGGAGAGGAGCAGGAAAGTGGGGGTGGGGATGAAAGACAGAGAGAGGAAGCTGGGAAAGCAAAAGGGTTGGAGGAAAGGCGGACGAAGAGAAAGAAGAAATAGGGAAAAGATAAAGGGGATAACACGAGAAGAGGAACAAAGTACAGACAATACAGGCTGAGGACATCAGACACTCTGGGCTTGAAACGCACCTCTGCAGCAGCGGTTAGACGCTTGCTTGCTATCTTCTAGGCTGTGAGTGTAGTCCTTGGCAAGAAGAATAAAAGGGGAGGGGATAGGAGGAGGAAAGAAAAGGAAAGCTGCTTCCATCCCAGATAAATATATCTAATCCTGCATGCTTGAGTGAATAATAACAAAATTATAATTTTGCTTACTCTTTATTATACAAATCTAGCTCCATCCGTTTGTGAGCACCTATCTTGTGCTTTGCAGGGTTATCTCAGGTAGCTGTTACTGCTTACCTAAGATTGATAAATGATGAGGTTCTAGCCTAGGGGCTCAGCATCACGCGTGGACCCTCAGAGTTGGTCTGAGTGGTTCTGTTCAGAACCCTGCTCTCTGCCACCAATATATTCCAGGTTCTCCTTCCCTTTGCCATGCATCACCTCTTCATATATACTTTCTGGTTCTGTATGTGTTACAACAATTCTTTTTTTAAAAAAGTTATTATTGCCCCAACTGTATTGGCCCTCAGGGGTGAAATGCCTGACATTGCCCTAACAATGACCAAGGATGACTCAGGCTCTAATGGACTTTTCTAAGTTTCTGGAGGATTCTGTGAAGCAAATGGCCCTTATTTGCATGATCTGGTCACTTAATTTCTGTCTGTGTCATGAGAGAGAAGAGTTGGTTTTCTATTTATCTTGGTTCCTTTTTGTATTTGTCTTTCTCTACTGCTATGAATGTGGTCTTCCCCCCAAGACCTCCGACTGAAATATGATTGTCATTATACAGCTATTGGAAGGTCTTTAATAGCAGTAGAGCTTTAAGAGGGATAAATGTCTTGTAGCGGGAGTGGGTTTAATACTCCAGGTTGCTATAATGCAATCCAGTCTGTCCTGCTCTGTCTCTTGCCCTCATCAGGTTGCCTTTTGACTTTCCACCATGAGATCAAACAGCATAAGGCCTGGCTGACTACAGTGTATCCTTAGACATCCCAACTTCCTGAATCATGTGCTAAAAAAACCCTGATTTTTCCCTTTGGTTATTTTGTAATGGTAAATGTCCTAAAACATACCCCAAGCATAAGCTGATTACAAGGAAATATGTCATTTTGTAAAAATAAGATTTTCTGTGTCATAGGTTTGACTCAAGACGTCAAAGGTACCTGAATGAATGAATAAAAAGAGTTGCTAATGAGGGCCCCATCAAATTAGATGGAGACAGTCACGCACATTGCCATAGCAAAGGCGATGACTGAGAAGAGAAAGAAAATTAAACACCTGAGGAGAATGACCTCTTCACCTTAATGCAGTTTTTCTTCCAAATACTTTCATGCTAATGTTAACTTATACACAGTGCCAGTCCCACATATCCATTGGTGCTGAATATTCCTGAACCAATGGTTGTGGAATACAAACATCGTTCTGCAGGACAGTGGCTCATGGATAAGAGTGTTGGCTGGAGAAGTATTAGGCTATGCGTTCAAATCCTTAGGGCCCACATAAAATTCTGGCTGCTTATCATGTGCCTATGTTCCACAGTTGTGGTGTAGGTAGAGACCAGAAGACCATTGTGGCTCTCTGGTAACCAACCTAGCTCCAGATTCAGTGAGACATACGTCTCAAGGCCATCAACCAGAGAGTGACAGAGTAGGACCTCTGACCTCCAGGCATGAACATTATGTTCGTATACTGTTAACAGATGTTTCTGTTCCACCTGGTCCTTCAGTGGTTCAGTGCCAAAGGAACACACAGAGGTCTACATTAATTATAAACTGGTTGGCCCTGTACCTCAGGCTTTTCTTATTAACTAATTCTTAGATCTTATATTGACCCATTATTCTTGTCTGTGTTAGCCAC